>VDFB02352642.1:0-45658 GCA_007258455.2 Sequoia sempervirens
CAGAATATTCACGGAATATTCCCCTGTGGCTGAAAAAAATTATGGTCCCTATGAAAACCAGGTTGATGAAATATTCCTTTCTAATTCCACCGTTGGAAAAAATATTCATTGTCATCGCCATCAAAGTGTTAACAACATTGGAAAAATTATGTCGGGAAATACAGTCGGTAATGTCATGCCAGAAAAAAATTTGGTGGGTGGAAAATTCGTCGGGTGGTGAAGGAATTGTTGCAAGTATGAACAAATTAGTTTTGTCATTTATTTCAACAAGGTTGTGTTGTCATTGATGAGTAGAAGTTTGTTGCAAGAGTATGTTGGTGTTATCCATGCTTTGATTAGTTGCATTATGTTGTCATTAGTAAGCTACATATGTCAACCTCTAGTGTTGCTTTGATAAGATTTTTTCTAGGAATATATGGTTGAGTTGCTATGTTGCAGTTGGCTTGATGGTGATGAGGAAGTATTGAAGGTGATGAAGATGTGGCTCTGATGCTTGATTTTCAAGTGCTTTTGAAAAAAAATGATAAAAAGAGGAAACAAAGTGTTACAATATTGTTCTGGGTTGCAGTGTAGTGTTCTGGTGTGACTCCACATTTCTTCTAGGTTGAAGATCTACTTGTGCGTATCAAATGTGTTGATCAAAGGTATTCAGAGGCATTGTATTTAGAATTTGGTGTGCTAGATTGTTGTACAAAAGAAGTTGTGTTCACCAGTGTGTGAGCAGTGTATTGTAGATGTGTCTTAGAGAAATGTTTTTGCTCCACGTTTCTCCACAGTTTGGTTTCAAGTCTTGAAGATATGAAGAGGTGTTTACATTGTTGGTATCTTTCTTCAGTCAAGGTTGTTTGAGTTTTGGTGATTCAGAAGTCAATTTCTTAAGTTACAGTATATGGCAGAGTTGTTTGAGTGTACTGTGTGTGTGCATTATTCAGGTGGAAGTTGTTGCGAAGGAGTTTGTTGGATTTCAGGGTGTTTGTGGAATATTCTAGATTATGTTCAGGTGACATTTGTAGTTTGTGATTTGTTGTTGGATCAAAGGAAGCGTGTACTTAAAATTTTAATGGTGTTTATACATGTAACAATCGATCTTGGTGTTTACACTAATTGCAGTAGATGTTTATTGTTTGTAGAAGCATATTGTAGCATGGTGTTATATATTTGGGTCATAGATAAGGAATGGTGTGGTCTACCTTCACTTCTATCCACCACATAAGTGTTTTGGTGCCAACCTAATTTGAATTTGCACGGTTAATGTACATAACTAACATTGGAGAATGGTTTCAAGGTTGAATATGATATAAATAAGAGTTGAGTTGTTGAAGGATGACAAGATAGACAAGAGAGATGCAAATGATGTGAATTGCAAAGTGGTAGAGTGTGAATTTGAGAATTGCAGTGTGAGCTTTCATGTGTTAGTTTACTGGATGCAGTGAGTAGAAGGTATCTACAATTATTTAGTCAAGCTGTGAAGGTGTTGGAGACATTGTGGTGGATTTTTCTGTTGCATTGAGATGGACTTCTCTGTGTAACATTCTTCTCTATCTTCTTCTCTATTCTAACAATGAGACTTTGGTAGTGAGCCTTTCTTTCTTTGGGCAGTGAGCCCTATTGTATTCAGTGTTGAAGTTACTTTATATTGTGAGCTAATCCTTACCATGGATTTTCCCATATTGAGTTTTCCACGTAAATCTAGCGTTCTCTTGTGTATGGTGTTGATTTGGTTCAATTTCTATTATTTTCTTTTCATGCTAAATCATTATAACAAATTAAGGGTTAATTGAATGAATGTGGATTTGAATGTTTGTGAGGGTTTTGAAGTTTTAAGGTACAATTGATTCACCCCCCTCTCAGTTGTCTTATGCAACCAACAATTGGTATCATAGAAAGGTTCCTTAGAAGAAAAATTAACTGCTTGAGGTAGATCTGGGATGGCACACAAGAAAGAGATCACTAGATTTGATGGAACTGATTATGCATTCTAGAAGACAAGGATGTAAGGCTTTCTGGTTTGTCTTGGATATGATGTCTAGAATTCTGTTAAGACTTGATACATTGAACCTACAAATGGTCCAAGTACTACTGATGAGATCCAAGCCTATGAAAGCAATGGTAAAGCAAGTTATCCTCTCTTAAATAGTCTTATAAATTTTGAATTGGTGAAAGTTATGAGTCTGAAAACTGCTAAATTTTTTTGGAAAAAGTTAGAAAGCATTTATGATGGAGATGATAAGGTCAAAGAAGCTAAGATGAAAAATATGAAGATCATGTTTGAGAACTTGTGGATGTCTGAAGAAGAAAATGTTACAAGCTATATGCAGAGGGTAGATGAAGTTGTCAGCTCCATCAGAGGTCTTGGTGGCGAACTCAAAGAACCAGAAGTGGTAAATAAAATTCTTAGAACTCTTCTTAAATCCTATAGTCATAAAGTTTTTGCTATTGAGGAATATGCAAATTTAAATCAATATACCAGAGATCAGTTGTATGGTTCCTTAACTACTTTTGAAATGAGAGAATTTGGAACAAATAGTGGTGCAAAAGTTGAGACTGCTTTTAAGGCTAGCAAATCAAAGGAGTTCAAGAAATCATATTAGGAGGATCTTGATGATATAGAAGCTAATTTTGTAAGGAGAATGAAGAAGGGTACTAGTAAGTATAGTGGTAAATTTCCTTTCAAATGTTTCAGTTGTGGAAAGATAGGTCACTATGCTTCAAGATGTTCAAACAGAGTTTTGAATAACAAAAATAAGGAGAAAAAAGGTAAGATGATCAAGAAAAGTTATTATATTAGAGAAGATACAAGTATTTTTTATGATGAATTTGATTATGGAGATGATGATGATGAATGCTTGTCCATGGCTTTAAAGGATGAATCTATTTTTGCTAACTATGAGAGATGTGTGAAGGATAGGCCTCCAGAGAAAAAGGATAAGAATGAAGGTACTTTGGTATCTGTTTTTCATGTTAGACAAGAGAAGAACTACTAGATAATTGACAGTGGATGCTCTTATCACATGACTGGTGACAAGAGAGTTTATTAAACTTGAAAAATATGATGGAGGATGTGTTAGATTTGGTGATGATACATCTGCAAAAATATGTGGAAAATGTTCTATCAGTTTTGATGGAAAACATAATATTGATGATGTTTACTATGTTAAGGGTTTAAGACATAACCTCTTGAATGTTGGACAAATGTGTAGCAAAGGATACAATCTTATGTTTCAGGATGATGGATGTGAGATTAGAAAAGGATTTAGAACTGTGGTTGTTGCTGGAAAGATAGATGAAAATGTTTATTAGTTTAAGGGTGCTAATGGTCATGGCTTTATGACTCAGATTAATGAATGTTGGTTATGGCATAGGAGGATGTGTCACATAAATTTTGATAACCCAGTAAGAATCAGTTTAGTTCAAGCTGTAAGAGATCTGCCAAATATTACAAAACCTATCAATGTTGTTTGTAAAGAATGTCAAATCGGAAAGCAAGCAAGAAGAAGCTTCAAAGTTAAAGAAAAATTTACTACCAGATTGTTGGAATTGGTACATACAGATCTTCGTGGCCCTAAAAGAGTGTATAGTCATAAAATTTTACCCCTTGCAATTTCACATACATGTTTGCATCTTCTTTAGTGTTCACTCCCTTAGCACTTGTGTAGGCTCATTTTAGCCCCTGCATTAGCCTTTTTCCCTTCTCAGGATGCTCAACACCCCTTTTCAACAGCCACCTTTGTGCGCTAGCTTTACATCAAACTTTGTGCTTTTCCCGTTTGCGTCGTTTTGTAGCCTGACATGTTCGGACACTAGTGTGTCGTGCAGACGTCTATGCGCCACGCTAGCATCCTACAATGTTTCAACATTCAAATGATTGTTTCCGTGCATGTTTGCCACTTGTCACCTCCTTTGGTCAGTGGTAACGGCTCAAGATGCCTTGTAACTGCCTGAGAAGCTTATTTTGTGTCCTTTCTCACCTTAAATGCTATCTTTTCAATTGTATTGCTTCTTCCAAGTGCTTCTAGCTTCACTTTAGCTTCATTCCAACTTCTAGCTTCCTCTTCCACTTCTTGGCACCACCCTTTGTAACACTCTCAAGCTTTCACAAGCTCATTACGACAACACTCTTGGCTCTTGCAGCTCTATTGCTCTCTTCATTTGGCTTCCTTAAGCCTTGTAGTTCTATCTCCCTTATCTCATACTTGTGAGCATCTTGGGATTCCATATCTCCTTTCTATTGCATTTTTACTTTGTGATATAGGTTCTCCTCCTCAAGTGGGGATTTCTTTTATTACCTCTTATGTCAGATGAGTTCTCCTCCTCGAGTGGGGATTGCTTTTATCACTCATATTTGGTGGTGTGGGTTCTACTCCTAAAGCGGGTTTTGCTTTCACCACACGCTTGTCCATTTCAGTTTATCTCTCTCTATCTTTTTGGCTGTCTATGGAGGTGGGAACACCAAAAAAGGGGTTTGATTGAGGCAAACCCCTATATAGCCCCAACACTTTCTCTCAATCTTACAGACACAAGTATTGAAGATATATCTACTAGTTGGAGGCTTCATTACTTGGGTTTTCATGAGCATTTTTTTATCTCTTATTCTCTTACTTTATCATTTATTCTCTACTTTGCTTCAGTTCTATCATGTGTTGTTATTTTCCTATGCTTTAGAATTTCTTAGAAATCGAAGTAGAAGTAGTCATTTAGCTATTTTCTATGATAAGTTTGCTTTCTGTTCCGTAGGAGACGCCAACGTGCCTCTGGAATGCCAGCGTGATGCGCTGTCATCCGTATCCTGCACTAGTGTCCTTTGGCCAAGAGCTTGATAGTTTGTCCAAAAAATCTTCGTGACCTTCTCTTTCTGATTCTAGAACTCTCGTGTTGTTCCTGAGGTAGTTTAGGGCAGTTCTCCCTGTGAGGCTCTCTGAATGAAGAGAACTCGTGAGTAGCGAATCCCCCTTCTCTACATTTTGGTGAACCCAACATGAAGAGGGTATTTTTCAAAAACTAGGAATTTATTTACCCTTGCTTGGAGGGGTCATAACTTTTGACTTAGTGCTCAAAATTTTGAACCATTTGCACCGTTGGAAAGGTCTCCAAGAGAACTAGTCCAGTCCTTAAAATACTATGCCTTTGACTATCAAATTTTAGGGACCAATGCAAATTTCGACCTCAAATTCTGCTTTAAAGACCTCCAAAAATACAAATTACTAGAACCTAGAAAATACTTAAAAAATTAGAAAATCTAGATTCTCGGCTTTCTTAGTTCTTTCACCAAAATGAATTTAATATCCTCTTTTATTAGTTCAATATCTGATTTTTTTCAAAATGTTAATGATATTCCATTTCATGCATGTGATAGTGACTTGGTTTTGCCCATGCCACTTTGTATCTTTGATCCTTCTCATAAGAGTCCTCTTACTTCAGAGGATATCTTGTTGCAAGAAGATGAAATCATTGATACATTTCTTAACATTGCTCTACCTTCTCTTCATTCCAATGCACTCTCTTCTAGAGACGTTGCATTTGTGAATGATGAATCTCATTTTTTTTAGATGCACTCTCTTCTAAAGATGGTACATTAGTTAATGATGAATCTCCTTTCACATTTGATCATGTTTGGATTGATGTTGAGAATATGTCTTCAAATAATTATTCTACTAGTTGTGATGATTTTGTAAATGTAATATGTCTCTGCTACCCCTCAAAGGCTTAAGAGACCAGTCATTTACATGACTCCAGCTAGTCCTTCTTCTAAAAGGATTTGTTCTATTGATGGTCTTCCATTTGATATGACTCTCCTCACTTTTCTAAGGCTCCCTCCTATAGAGTGGTAGTCCATACATAATACTAGAAAGAATAAACAAAATGTTGATCAACCTACTTCTTTACCATCTCCTCAACCAAGCCTTCCTCAAGCACCTAAACCTACAACTAAAGCACCTAGTGATTACGATCTTGTCGAGCAACTTCGTGTTACTCCGGCTAAAATCTCACTGTGGGACTTGCTTCAATCTGCTCTAGTTTATCAAGGTATGCTTTAGGAAGTCTTGCAAAAGATCCTCTTGCCTTCTTCCGCTAGGCTAATGGATGCTAATGTGTTGACGGTGTATATTCGTGCAGATTCGCCAAATATTATGTTCTATTCGCAAGAACTCCCACCTTCAGAAGTATAGAAGCAAGTGGATCCTCTAATGATCATAGTCAACATTAACAATATTGGCATTAGACGTACTCTTGTTGATGCTAGTTCGGCGCTTAATGTATGTAGTATTGATCTATTGCCTAAGATTAATATTGATCCATCTTCTCTTAATGCTTCTTCCATTGACATTCGTGAGTTCGATAATGTCGGTCGACAAGCCCTAGGTACAATAGTATTTCCCTTGAGGTTGGGACCCATTACCGTCCTCACCCTTGTATATGTCATGGCGGAAAACTTACCGTACAATCTCCTTCTCGGTAGACTATGGATTCAAGATATGGGTGTAATCCCATCTACCTTGCATAAATCTATTAAGTTCATTTGTAATAATCGAGTAGTCACAGTTATGGTTGACCCTAAGGCTATGCACTTATGTGAGATGGCAGCTGTTGGTCAGGTCTTAGTTGTGCCTACTCTTATTCCTTCAGTGTCTTCCAGAGTGTCGATGTTTACTCCAACAATAGCTACTACAAAGGATACTCTTGAGATAGATGTCCCTGAAGAAGATCCTTCTGAAGAAAGAAATCTTAAGTCTACTCTTTCTACTTCTCAAAAGAATGCATGTCTTGGTGATGATTGGGGTTCCTTAGACTTTATAGACTCCTCCATTGGGTAATATAAAGTCGACCCGATCCACTCAGACCTTCCAATAACATCATCCACACCTGCTATCAGAGATGGCTATTCTTCTGTATTGCGAGGTAGTGTGAGCAATAATTGTAATGTTCTTAGTGTTGATCCTCCTTCTGAGGAAGATGATTATGCTTCTACTAAAGAGGATAATGTTGGCAATCCTGTTAAAAAGGATGATGGTGATCCCATAGAGGAGTGTGACCCCCATTCCTGGAATAATTCTCTCTATGAAGATCCTCCTTCTCAAGATTTGCACACACATTATGACCCTGGCTTTAAGCTCATTTCTAAATATGGCTACGAGCATAAAGGTTGTGGCCGTAACGAACAAGGCATTTAGGTCCCTATAGAATTCACACCTCGTAAGCGTAATTTGGGGCTTGGTTGCTCGAATGAACAATCTAAATGAAACCAAGGCTGAATAGTGACATGATTTCTTCTCAACCTCGTAAAAGATTCATCCTCCATTGTCTTCTATCTTTGTGTCTTCTTCCTATGAGCAATCGAGCTTTTCTCCACAAGACAAAGGGTTGCTTCCTGCTCCTCATCTTCTATCTAAGCAAGAGCGTATTTTTTTGCAGCTTCTAAAAGCCCGCTTGATTACTCTTCCTTCTCCTACACGCAAGAAATCTCATGAACATGATAAAGAAAAAAATTCTTTCTATGCATACCATCGAGTGCTTGGCCATTCAATTAGTGAATGCAAGGCCTTGAAAGATAAAATACGACAACTTCATGATTTAGGTGTCATCACTCATTTATTTGTTGATGCACCTGCCTCTTTTTCAATTGACACATGATATCAAGGTTTACCTCTATCCTGTATGTTTGCATGGTTCTCCTCCCCTGTATGTTGGGGGTAGTGATAACTTGTTCTGGAGATGTGCATCCTTCTAAGGATCCCCTCTATTCTCTCTATCTTTCAATTGGAGTGTCCCCTTGAGTGGGCCCTTTACTACCTTGAAGGGTTCCCAAGGGATCCCCTTTGAAAGCTTTTCTCTCGAATGAATTCTATGGCATCTAGCTTGGGGGCAACCTGACTAGACCTCACTTTTCAAATAGTGTGTCCCTTAAGTGGACCTCTCTTCTTTTGAAGGGATCTCGAGGGACCCTTTTGAAAGATTTCCAAATTGATTGATTGCTTGTATGACCGCTTTCGGACATGTTCTATCTGCGGGTAAACATGTCGCTTTGTAGGTGCACCTATGAAGCCGCTTTCTGACTATGTGGAGTCTCCTTCTTTAGGTTTCCTTCATGCGAGAGAACTTGGAGGATACCTTCCTCGCAGGTCTGCGGGCCTATGAGATGCATAAACTTTTGAGCTTCCTCTATGTGAGAGATCTTGGGGGATGCTCCCTTGCAGGTCTGTGGATCTGTAAGGCACTTTCATCTTGGCTTCCTTCATGTGAAGATCTTGGAGGACACCTTCCTTGCAAGTTTGAGGGTCTGTAAGACATTTTCTCAGTTTCCTTCATGTGAGAGATCTTGGAGGACACCTTCCTTGCAGGTCTGCGGGTCTATAAGGTGCTTACATCTTGGCTTCCTCCATGTGAGAGATCTTGGGGGATGTCTCCTTGCAAGTCTGCGGGCCTGTAAGACACTTTCATCTTGGCTTCCTTCATGTGAGAGATCTTGGGGGCTGCCTCCTTGCAGGTCTGCGGGCCTATGAGACGCTTTCATCCTGCGAGATATGTCCATCGTTGGTCCATGGGCGTTCAATGTGCTTCGTTCAAACCTCCTCAAGAGAGTACACAATGTCAGATGTTGGTATTCCATTCCATTCATTTATCCATTCTTCCGGTCATCCTTCATTCCATTCCATTCCATTCTTCCTCCCCATCCAGTCTTCCATCCATTCCATTCCATTGTTATTTTTCTTGTCCTTCCATTTCATTTCAGTCCTCCATTCCTTCCATTCATTTCAAAATTCACTTCATATAATTATCCTTTTGGGCATAATGATGTTATTAATGTTTAGTAGATTTCCTTTAGCGTGCATATTAGCATAGATTCATATGCCCGTTAAAGTGGGGGCAAAATGTATAGTCAAAAAATTGCACCCCTTGCAATTTCACATACATGTTTGCATTTGCTTTAGTGTTCACTCCCTTAGCACTTGTGTAGGCTCATTTTAGCCCCTACATTAGCCTTTTTCCCTTCTTAGGATGTTTAGCACCCCTTTTCAGCAGCCACCTTCGTGCGCTAACTTTGCATCGAACTTTGTGTTTTTTCTGTTTGTGTCATTTTGTAGTGTGATGTGTCTAGACACTAGCACGCCACACGGATATTTGCACGCCGCGCTAACGTCTGACGACGTTCTAACGTTCAAATGACCATTTCCGTGCATATTTTCCACTTATCACCTCTTTGGTAGGTGGTAATGGCTCGAGATGCCTTGTAACCACTTGGAAAGCTTCTTTTTGCTTCCTTTCTCTCCTTAAATGTTATCTTTTCAATTCTATTGCTTCTTCCAAGTGCTTCTAGCTTCACTTTAGCTTCATTCCAACTTCTAGCTTCCTCTTCCACTTCTTGGCACCACCCTTTGCAACACTCTCAAGCTTTCACAAGCTCATTACGACAACACTCTTGGCTCTTGCAGCTCTATTGCTCTCTTCATTTGGCTTCCTTGAGCCTTGCAATTCTATCTCCCTTATCTCATACTTGTGAGCATCTTGGGATTCCATATTTCCTTTCTATTGCATTTTTATTTTGTGATAGGGGTTCTCTTCCTCGAGCCGGGATTGCTTTTATCACTTATACTTAGTGGTGCGGGTTTTACTCCTGAAGCGGGTTTTGCTTTCACCACACGTTTTGTCCATTTCAATTCATCTCTCTATCTTTTTGGTTGTCCATGGAGATGGGAATACCAAAACGGGGGTTTGACTGAGGCAAACCCCTATATAGGCCCAACACTTTCTCTCAATCTTATAGACATAGGTATTGAAGTTATCTACTAGCTGGAGGCTTCATTACTTGGGTTTTCATGAGCATTTTTCTATCTCTTATTCTCTTACTTTATCATTTATTCTCTACTTTGTTTCAGTTCTATCACATTCTGTTATTTTTCTATGCTTTAGAAGTTCTCAGAAATTGAAGTAGAAGTAGTCATTTAGCTATTTTTTGTGATAAGTTTGCTTTATGGTCCGTACAAGATGCCAACGCACCTTTGGGATGCCAGCATGTCCCGCTATCGTTTGTATCCTGCTTTGTCGTCCTTTGGCCGAGAGCTTAATAGTTTGTCCAAAAAATCTTTGTAACTTGCTCATTCTGATTCTAGAACTCTCGCGTTGTTCCTGAGGTAGTTTAGGGTAGTTTTCTTTGTGAGGCTCTTTGAATGAAGAGAACTCGTGAGTAGCAAATCCTTCTTCTCTACAAAGAATAAAAAATCTTCAAGGTGATAGGTATTTCATGCTATTAATTGATGATTATTCTAGAATGACATGGGCTACTTTTCTCAAAGAAAAATCAGAAGCCCTAGACAAGTTTAAAGCATTCAAAGTTATGGTTGAGAATAAATGAATATGAAAATTAAATGTTTTGAGGTTTGATAGAGGTGGAGAGTTCACCTCCAATGAGTTTAACATTTTTTGTGAGAATCATGGCATGAAGAAGCACTTGTCTGCCCTTAGGACTTTTCAACAAAATGGAGTAGTTGAAAGAAAGAATAGGATCGTTTAAGAAGCTGCAAGAACAATGATGAAAGAGGCAAATCTAGCGGAAGTCTAGTGAAAATCCAATTCATACTATTGTTTATATACTTAATAGAGTTCAAGCAAGAGCAAACATTATAAAGACTCCCTATGAGCTATGGTATGGAAGGATTCATACCGTCAAGTACTTCAAAGTGTTTGGAAGCAAATGTTATATCTGAATACATGAAGATAACTTAGGAAAGTTTGATGCAAGGTCTAATGAAGGTATCTTCCTTAGATATTCTACTAGAAGCAAATTTCTTAGTCACTGCAACAAGAGATTAGAAAATTATTAGGAAGTGCAAGTCATCAAGTTAATGAAGATTTTCAAAATTAATGATGATAAATTGGATATAGACCGGATGGAGTCACAAAGAAGAAAGAAAAAAGTTAAGAAGAAAGAGAAATTATAGATTAGAGAAGAAGAAGAAGCTGGAAAGGACTCCTAAAAACTCTAAGAGTATGTCTGGAAAGAATCATTTTGAAGATCAAATCATTGGAGATAAGAACAAGGTGTAATGAGAAGGAAAGTTGTTGAAGAATAGAGTAAATCATATTTCTTTTAAAGTTAAGGCAAGCGATGGTGGAGTCATACAAAAGTTAGATAATGGATCAAGGCTATGAAAAGAAGTGTGCATTTTGAGAAAAAGGAATCAAACTTAGGAACTTATCCCAAGGCGTACAAACAAAAATATGATTGGAACTAGAAATTAGGTATTTAAAACAAACTAAATGAGAATGAAATAGTAAGGAGATAAGGCAAGGGCTACTCACAAGTTGAAGGAATAGATTTTGAGGAGACATTTGCTCCAGCAGCAAAAATGGAAGCTATCAGGATATTTTTGGCTTTTGCAGCACATAAGGATTTCAAAATTTATCAAATGGATGTGAAGTCTTCTTTCTTGAATGGATAATTGGAAAAAGAGGTATACATAGAATAACTAGAAGGATTGCAGTTATAAGACAAACCGGATATGGTTTGTAGATTGAAGAAGGCTTTGTATGAATTGAAATGAAGCTCCTGGAAGCTTGGTATGCAAGGTTGGATAAATTTGATGCAAAGAGATTCAATAAAGTCACAGTAGATGAAATCTTTACTTTAAAGGTTGACAAATGCATCAAATCTTGATTGTAGTTGTATATATTACATTGAAGCATAATATTTGGAAGTAATGAAAGGCATTGCAAAAGTTTACTTGAGAAGAAATGCAAAAGAGTTTGAAATGTCTATATTTGGAGATGAATTTTCCTTGGACTACCACAAATGAGTATTTTTCATTTCACAATCAAAAGTATGTCAAAGGAAATGTGAAGAAGTTTGGAATGAAAGATTCTAAAAGCGGTGTATTACCCCTATGGTTACTAGTACACCAAGTTGAGAAGAAAAGAATGATGAATCTCTAAGGTTGATCAAAGCAAGTATAGATCAATGATTAGTTATATTTAAATGCCGCTAAGATTGGATATCATGCATCGAGTTTGTCTTGTGGCTAGATTTCAAAAGATCCTAGAAGAGTTAAGTATTTGCAACAATAGAGAGGATATTCAGGATACTTGAAGGGGCACTTTCTGAGATCATGAAGCCATGGTATCAAAGGGATGCTTATTTTACTCAGAGTGCTTACCGCAGTGTAGATTGGGTTGGTTGTCACGGATGACAAAGGGGAGAAGTACAAGTGGTGGTGCATTCTTTCTTGGATCACAGTTGGTGTCATAGCTAAGCGAGAAACAAGATTGTCATATTTATCTACGAGTTGGTATTTGCAACAATATCTTATTGCACTTAAGTGTTGTGGATGATATAAACATTGAAGGATATCAAAGTAGTATATGATGGAACAATTTCTATCTTCTATGATAATACAAGTGCTATTGATATTTCCAAAAATCCAGTAATGCATTCAAGGACAAAACATATCTCAATTTGGTATCATTTTTTGAGAGAGAAGGTTGTAGAGAATAAAGTGAATCATGAATATGTGCCTACAAAGGATCAGGTTGTTGATACATTCACTAAGGCTCTTCCTAAGGATACATTTGAGTATCTCCGGAAGTAGTTGGGGGCCGTTGCCCCTCTTTTGAACTAGATGCATAAGGAAATGCATAAGTCTAGTGGATTTTAAGATTCATTTTTTGGTTTGGACTAATGTTGGTGGCTACCTTGGTTGTTGCAGTTAGGGGGAGTAAGTGTTGTCATTGTGCAATGGTTGTTGATTGGTGCAATATGGTGTGTGCTCTTAAGGAGGAGTATGCAAAGTAGTAGAGGAAAGGAAGTTGCAGAACAGTGGTGAACAATATGATTAATGTCAAAGGGAGAATAAATGATGCAAATACTTTGTCCTTTGCCATTGATGTCAAGGGGGAGAATGAAACGTGTGAAAAAGATAAGTTATCAAAGAGGGAGAGAGTGTAATGAGTTAGTTATGCAAATGAGAGAAAAGAGAAAAGGAAATAGGTATGGAGTAGACTTGTTGCGTCTTTAATGGTTTTCACATCATGTTTTTCCATTAATAACAAAAGGGGAGATTGTTGCAAGTATGAGCAGATTGGTGTTGTCATTGATGTCAACAAGCTTGTGTTGTTATTGATGAGTAGAAGTTTGTTGCAAAAGTATGTTGGTGTTATCCATGCTTTGATTAGTTGCATTATATTGTCATTAGTAAGCTACTGATGTCAACCTCTAATGTTGTTTTGATAAGCTTTTCTAGATGAATATATGGTTGAGTTGCTATGTTACAGTTGGCTTGGTGGTGATGAGGAAGTACTGAAGGTGATGAGGATGTGACTTTGATACTTGGTTTTCAAGTGCTTTTGAGAAAAATTGATAAAAAGAGGAAACAGTGTGTTGCAATATTGTTTTGGGATGCAAAGTAATGTTATGGTGTGGCTACGCATTTCTTTTAGGTTCAAGATCTATTTGTGCATTTCGAATAGTTGATTAGAGGTGTTCAGAGACATTTTATTCAGAATTTGGTGTGCTAGATTGTTGTCCAAAAGTTGTGTTCACCAGTGTGTAAATAGTGTATTACAGAGGTGCTTGAGAGAAATGGTTTTGCTCCATGTTTCTCTGTAGTTTGGTTTCAGGTCTTGCCGATCTGAAGGGGTGTTTACAGTGTTGGTATCTTTCTTCAGTCAAGGTTGTTTGAGTTTTGGTGCTTCGGAAGTCAATTTCTTAAATTACAGTATATGGCAGAGTTGTTTGAGTGTACTGGGTGTACATTTTTCAAGTGAAAGTTGTTGCAAAGGAGTTTGTTGGATTTCAAGGTGTTTGTAGAATATTCTAAACTATGTTCAGGTGACATTTGTCATCTGCAAGTTGTTGTTGGATCAAAGGAAGAGTGTACTTAAAATTTTAATGTTGTTTATACAGGTAACGATTGACCTTGGTGATTACACTAATTGTTGTGGATGTTTATTGTTTGTTGAAGCGTATTGTAGTGTGGTGTTATAGATTTGGGTCATAGATAAGGAATGGTGTGGTCTGCCTTCACTTTTATCCGCCACGGAAGTGTTTTGGTGCCGACCTAATTTGAATTTGTACGATTGATGTGCATAGTCGACCTTAGATAATGGTTTCAAGGTTGAAGATGATATAAATAAGAGTTGAGTTGTTGAAGGATGACAAGATAGACAAGAGAGATGCAAATGATGCAAATTGCAAAGTGGTAGAGTGTGAATTTGAGAAGTGCAGTGTGAGCTTTCATGTGCTAGTTTACTTGATGCAGTGAGTAGAAGGTATCTACAATTCTTCAGTCAAGCTACGAAGGTGTTGGAGACATTGTGGTGGATTTCACTGTTACATTGAGATGGATATCTCTATGTAACATTCTTCTCTATCTTCTTCTCTATTCTAGCAGTGAGTCTTTGGCAGTGAGCCTTTCTTTCTTTAGGTAGTGAGTCCTATTGTATTCAGTGTGGAAGTTACTTTATATTGTGAGCTAATCCTTACAGTGGTTTCTCGCATCTTGGGTTTTCCACGTAAATCTGGTGTTCTCTTGTGTATGGTGTTGATTTGATTCAATTTCTATTATTTGTTTTTCATGCTAAATCATTATAACATATTAAGGCTTGATTGAATGAATGTGGATCTGAATGTTTGTGAGGGTTTTGAAGTTTTAATGTACAATTGATTCACCTCCCTCTCAGTTGTCTTGTGCATTCAATAGGAATGTTGTTGCCTATGGCATTAAAAGCCATTGACAAGTCAATGTGGGGCCCACAGGGGTTACAAGTGTAGTACCTTGCGAGTACTTAATAAATGCGCCTACCAAAAAAAATATGCCAGCCACCCTATAAAATTAAAACCTACAATTTTTAAAATTGTTGCTTTATTTTAAAAACAAAAACAAAAAAATTAAAAAACCACACCTTATGCCTTTTTATTTCAACTTTTTTTTTTATTCGCTTGTGAACGGACGTATAAGGGTCTACAAATTTTTTTTGCCTCAAAAGCTCCCTACATCGAATATAAGCAAATTTATAGTCAAAATTCGTGGAATTAGCCTCCTGAATCCAACGACGAGGTCCTTTTCGCACCAAAATTGCAGCCACCCTTCAGATCTGAAAAAAAAAAAAACAACTATTTCAAACCCTTGCAAATCTGACATCAAGAGTCAAAATTAGACCAAACAAAAACCAAATTTGACTTTCTCGACAACTCTAAATCTAACGGTGAGGTCTTTTTTGCATCAAAATGCACCAAAAATTTGTCCACCTCCAAAATTTGCAAAAAAAACAAAGAGGATTTAGATCTAAAACTTGTAACCCTTGGTGAAGAAAAAAAATCATAAATCGAGAAGGGATTCATTGAATCCACGCTTTGATACCATGATATGATTGTGAAAAACACAAGCCACAAAATCAAACAACGAACAAAGACACCTTCAACACAAGAGATCTACAAACAATATATGCAATATTCCTCAACAAGAAAAAGCTACAAAATGAACCTCAAGAATCTTCAAGAAAAACAAAAGTCCTCAAAGGTTGAGAGTTCAAGAGAAGAAGTGAAATAATACAATGAGGGTTGAGTGTTGTATAGAAGCAACCCTAAATGGTAAAGGGATTAGATCAAGGCAAGTGTCAACATCACATGCGATGAGAAATAATAATCTAATAATAGCTCACTTTAGTTAACATAGAAAAACACGTAGTTAACTGAATAAAGAAATCCTAAGTTTAGCTTAAGTGCATGAGATTAAATTAGACTAATAATTAATTAAAGATTAATTAATCAATAGTTAATACATGATTACTCTAACAATCATGCAAGAAGGTTCCATCAAACTACCAAAAGTAATTATTGCAAGGATGTGGGGTGGAGACAAGCTTGTACTACATGCAAATGAAAGACTACATCCTAATGCTAGAAGTTTGATGACTCAATACATCATGGGCCTGCAAGGATAAGAGAGCAATTCTACAAAATATGTGAAGTGTAGGCCGAGTTCCAAAACATATAAAATAGATAGTTTTCAACCTCTTAATACAAAAATAGGCCATTGTTTGTGTCCCAAAGTCAAAGGATCCTATGCCCTCAATAACCCACCAAAAACGAGAGAATTACCAAAAGGTTGAAGTAATTCTATCATTTTTATCATGTCTATCAATATATCCCTTGCACCTATTTTGCACTATTGCTAATTTGTAATTTACTCTACTAAATGTATATAAGAAACACCTTTTAACATTGTGGACATCATTGTTTCTTTAAATCAACCTTAAATTTTGCCACAATTTAACATAGTAAACATTGTATTTAGCACAATGGAACACTTCCTCATTCTTTTTCCTACTATGAAAATTTGAAAAGTTTTTTTTGCAATATGTAATGGGGCAATCGTTACAATAAAGATGAGGGATTTACATACTCGATATTGTTAGAGTAAAGGTTTTCACTTAATTATATTAATTAAGTCACCTTTATTCTACTCTTAAGATTTCACTTAGATGCATATTGTGACATTTAATAATATATTAATTATTAAATATCTACCTATTAGGGTTACTTTTTAGGTTATGTTTGATCTCTTTTTAAGGATTGATCTTTGTAAATATTCATTCGATTGTTCTGATAATAGATCTTTGATATTACAGAGCTTCAAACCCTCGCTTGCTTTTTTCTCTATACTCTTCCCTGTGACAAGTATCCCTTTGCATGCAAGTGTTCTTGGACTCTGAAGTTGGATTTGACAACTTCTACATGGTATCAGAGCCGACCTGCTGCAGCCTGTTCTTGTTTTGAAGATTTTGGAGCTACGAGGGTTTGATCAGGCTTTCACAGGTTTTGGGTTGTTTTCTTGTGGATCCAGGCTTACTTCATTTTTTGGGTTCATTTTGGGCCCAAACGGACCTCGCCGTTGGATTCGCAGCGCCCAAAAAACCCCCATTTTCATATAAAACACGTCCAGTTTGGCCACTATCAATCGAAAAGGCAAAAAAAATTTGGCCCCAAGGCCGTACAGCATCAGGGCACGATCTACGAGGTGAAAAATTGAAAAATCAATTTTGCTGACTTAAAAAAGCATAACTTGGCGGTGGCGCCACCCGCTGGCATCGGCCTTCCGCCTTAACACCGACCACAAGCGAAGCGGCCTCCCCATCCGTAGCCAGTTTACCAGGAAAGCTCAGCCGCCCGGGCTCGCGACTCGGCTATCTCTTGTAGCCGTGGAACGCCACCACCAGTATAAATCGCGCCCGGCCGCTCATGACCCACAGTCGCACTGTCACGACGGGGGCACTGGCAGCGGTAAAGTCTGATGGACAATTTGAATTTCAGCTTGCTGCAATCGACATATTTTGCATCACGATCTACGTTTTCGCAGCAGATATCGGCCGGCTGGTTACGGTGGTGTTCGGTCATCTTTGAGTTATTTTTACGATTTTCTTGGATTTCGCGATCTTTTTGCCGATCAAATTCCGGGCTTTGTGTTTTCACTCCGGTATCTTTCGTTTGGCTTCCGTTTTGCTTAGCTTGAATGAAGTTGGAAAGGTGTTGCGATGATATTTCGAGATCGCGATGCATTTCATCATAAAATTTGAGTAAATTTTATTCAGCTTTGTGTGTTTTTACACTTTGCTCAATTACTTGGACATTCTGGCACCTACATGGGTTTTGTTTGTGTGGGATGGGTTATATTAATTTGATCTAAATGCAGTAAGGTTAGATTTCTCATTTTTTTCATTTGAAGAGTTATCATGGGTTTTTCTACTCACCCTTTAGTTGTTATTCTAGAATGGGGTAATTATGAGTCATGGGCAAAGGGTATACTTACACATTGTAGGTGGCTTAATCTTTTGCCTTATTTGTATGATCTCATACCTGAACCAGCCACTTCAGAGGGAAAATTAGCATGGGATATCATTAGAGATCACATAGTAGGACTTATATTGTCTAGTGTTGATCATGACACTGTGTTGGCTATATCGGACATTGATTGTCCTCACCCACTTTGGACACATCTTTGGGAGATTTATAGAGACCCAAATCTCTCTCCATTCCCAGAGGATCCTGCTTCAGATTGTCTCTTACCCATTGCTTGGAGAGAGAATACACCCTTTGATCATGATACTTTAGAGGAGCTTGAGTATTTAGACACCCTTACATGTTCTGATGGATCAGAGGCTTGTCTCACAGTTCCTACTCTTCAGACTGAGACTTCATCAGCATCTCATGTTGTTCCTAATTTAGTGCAGCAGGGCATCATTCACCTTCCAAACATAGCTACTTTGGACTCTTATCTTGCAGACATATCTTTCTTGTTTGTTGAGTCCTATATTGCAGATTTGGAGGATTATTTTGAGGACATTCATCTCCTCTACCTTGACAGTCAGGTTATCACTATATGCCCACCATTATTGAATTGCATTCGAGGAGGTTGCATTCGAGTGCTCCACATCAGTTTGGATTTGGCATCGTTGTTTGATTCGAACGAGATTGACATCCTGTCATGGCACATCTTGAGGCAATTGGTTAAATCACTCTTCAGCGGGATTTAACCCGACGTGTCACGCTTTGGATCGTTTAGCCCCAGGGGAGAGGAATGTCGTTGCGACGGGGATCTCACTTTTTGGATTCATTCGGACATCTACCATTGTGACGGGGAGTTTATTTCATTTATTGGGGGCGCTAACTGTCTGCTTTCTATACTACCCTGTAAGGAGACCATTGTATATCATATCTTTATATGATAGAGAAGTTGTCGTAGGTATCATGTAATCCACCTCCTATCCTTCTTTTCGTTAATTGGCATTTCATTCCTTTCTTTTATCTCTTTTGGAGTGGGGGAGTTTACGCGGTTTTATCCCCATTTATAACACTGAAGTTTGGTTGTATTAAGTGCGTCGGGGCCTAATTGTTGGGACCCAATTTTTCTTTAAATGTTGTAGTTACGTTTTAACTTGCCTTTGTTTGTAGCTGCACTCTTGCTCATCTTAAAGGGGGGATGTTAGAGTAAAGGTTTTCACTTAATTATATTAATTAAGTCACCTTTATTCTACTCTTAAGATTTCATTTAGATGCATATTGTGACATTTAATAATATATTAATTATTAAATGTCTACCTATTAGGGTTACTTTTTAGGTTATGCTTGATCTCCTTTTAAGGATTGATCTTTGTAAATATTCATTCGATTGTTCTGATAATAGATATATGATATTACAAAGCTTCAAACTCTCGCTTGTTTTTTTCTCTACACTCTTCCCTGTGACAGGTATCCCTTTGCATGCAGGTGTTCTTGGACTCTGAAGTTGGATTTGACAACTTCTACAGATATGAACAACTTTTCTAGAAATTTTTAAAATAATTGAACACCAATCATAGTGACATTATCTTAAGAGAAAATGTTATACCCCTACCTCATAAGATATATAAATTTATAGCAGGTAACATGAGCAATCTCTCAAGATCTTTGTCTTTGAAACCAAATTTCAAAATAAAAAATAAAGTAAATTCAATAAAATATTTTTTTACCAAGGTTTTACTAAAATATTGTGCCAACAAGATCAAATAAAATTTGGTTGGGAGTATTTAGACAAACTTCACAATATCACAATTCAACACACGATGTTAAACCTCTATATGATATCATGGCTTAAGACGTTCAAGACAAATCTTCATTTATTCGATTAATTATCCAATTTCCATCCCACAATAATAAAATCTCACTCAACCTCATTCCTAGCCTTAATCATTAAATCATCCTTCTTTTATAGTCCAACCTTAAACAAATCCAAATATTTATTAAGTCCCTCATCCTCATTCCAAAATTAAATAAATATATCTTATTTGATTGTCTATTTTATGCACTTTCATTAAATGGGCGAAAACCAATTAGCCCACTAATCCTCACTTGCACATTCCTAACCTCAATCAATTTATTAAAACCTTGCACATCCTCCAAAAGTGTGCATAGGCGTGGGTCTTTGTACACAAGGTACTAGTATTTGCACATGTGACATGGGTCTTGTTATACATCACATGGGTCAAAAAAAATCCCATACCCCCAAGGTACCTCAAAGCATCCTTTCAATTATATCCATCCACTTCTTCTAAGGGAATCCTCAACCACTGGTTTCCCTTGAATCTTGGACTCCACATCCACCAACCACTTGAAAGCACTTATCATCTACTCATCCTCCTAGGCCTCTCAAGAAATGAGAGCTCTTGATCCTTCAACTCAATCCTATCCACCCAATCCCCCATCCAAAAATCTATAAGTTGGCCTCAACCCAAGCCATTATCATATAATATACACTCCTTATGTAATTTTATGTTGTAGGTAGGAGCATTCACATCCATCATATTGAAGCACAACCGCCACGTCTTGGTATAACAAGGGTTGGTATCGGTGAGAATATTGTGTATTTTCATTAAAGTTTTGATCAATCCTTATGCTTAATTGGAGTGTTGCATATAAAAGTAAATAAATAAGTTAACTTAGTTTAGCTTGTTTATAGATGTTACATCTGCATGTACACAAATAACATATAGATATGTCATTACATCATAGAAAGTATAGAACTAGCCATTCTTGGGGGCAAATTTTGTCATTTTTTCAAATTAAAAAATTTCCTTTAAATTTTTTTTAATGGAAAACAATTTGAAAAAGGAAAATAACACAAAAAATAAGGCTAGACAGGTATAAGTGAGTCACAAATTCCAATCTTACTAAGACTGCAAAATTCAACTAAATATCTTTGGAATTGAGATACACAAAATTGATAGATTCAAAATGCTTTGTTTCTTAGGCAAAATCCATTGACTTCAACTGATAGATTCAAAATGCTTTGTTTCTTAGACAAAATCCATTGACTTCAATACATTAGAGCAAAGATAGAAACATAAGGTCTAAAAACTACCTTAGAAGTAATTTTTGTCTAATCATTCTCAATAACACTGCGTCCATCTTGGCATACACTTGTTCAGAGGTAAATTTCATGTCATTACTTTAGGGGAAAATATACTGCAGAAAAGATGACCGTCGTAATCTAAGGCAGAATCAAACTACTTAGAGAAAACAAACCATCAAATATAAAACAGAGATTTAAACAAAGAAACTAATGGAAGCAATGATTTTTACACTTAAAATTAAAAGTTCAAACATACTACATAGAAATATGAGGAAGAAAAAACAAACATCCCGAGGAAAAGCTAAAATGGACTGTACCCGAATTCCATATAGGGGTGCCACGTATCTATGGCATCTGGAGCTACAATTACCCACTTGGTTAAACAAGGCCGTTTGTTACATGGGATATTGTTGAGAGTTCTAGACCTGAACTTATTTTAGTTGAGCCCGACCTTTAGGTTTTAGAATTATAGCCACCTCAAAACAATGTTCAGAATCATATTTCATTGGCACATGAAAAAATAACTTGTCCCCAACCCTGGCAACTTCCAACATATGGCTTATGAATGATTTGATAAAATATGACAGTAAGTACAAAAGCAATTTGGGTAGCTGGGAATTTAGAAATACACCCATTGAGTACGCCAAAACCTAGCTGTATATAGTTTCTGTATCTTGTTCTAAAATGATGGGTTCTTTGGTTTGTTGTACTTCAGGTTTTTGGCTTATTTCATCATCTGCAGATGACTGTCTCAGCCTACTCCATACAGTTTTCTCTATCTCAGCCTTATCAGCAGTGGGAAAAACTGCACACAGCATAATACTAAGCAACCTTGCATCTTCTTCTTCTTCGATCATGTCACTCCCCATGCAACATTTACAAATAGCCTCTAAAGCCTTTTCTGCCCGGGCTTCTATAGGTATCTCTGGAACTGGAGTCTTGGACTTCGCTCTTTTCTGCATAAATATTTCATCTTCAAAATTAAGAGAAAACATGTTTACAAAACAAATAATGATAAAGCTCGGGAAAACAATAGAAATGCAGGGGCATAATTTTAGACATGTCCAGTAAATTTACTGTAAGCATAGTCTTGTCACATTCTATGCAGGGCATAGCCAGTTGATTGAAGAGAAGAGAAGCACTAGACAATGATATAGAAAATTTAAATAATCAAGTATTTCGTGTTAACACATATCAAATATACAGCCCCCAAGTTACTCCTGCCGACCACATTCAAGGTGTGATGGATGGTTAACCCCAGAAATATGCAAGAGGAGACCAAGTGAGAGTATAGTTTAACGGCGTTCAATAAGTTCTACACTATCATAAAAGAAACATGTTGCATCTCATGGCCGGCCTAAGTGGCAAAGAATCTAATGAGAAAATTGGATCCCATTAATGCTACTTCTGAAGAAGAAAACTCATTCAAGTCAAGAGGATACTTTTCTGTGACAATCACCTCAAAAAGGTGTGAAACAAGCAAATATCTATCTCATGTGCAATTATTGATGCCCTTTGATGCACCACAGAGTGTAATTTACATAGAAAAGAATAATAAACATTTTAATTTACATAATACTCTAGAATGATATTGCATCTCATTCCAGGATCATCGATTTCTCAGGATCCAACGTTTTCCTATTTATCTCAGAAATTCCAGAATGATACAAAATTGTCATATATTGGACTTCACTTAATTTCCAGATGGTCCTTAAGGAAAGACGATTCATAAAAAATTAAAAATTCATATAAAACCTGATATAACAGACCAGTCTCACACTGCCAAATTGTCAATGTCCTCTTCAAGATCAACAGTAGCAATCCTAGTACTGTCTTCAAAGTTCTAGTACCTGACAACATAACAGTGCATACTGCCTTGTACGACCCCATGACTTGTGGGATTCAAAATAGGTAATAGTTGCCACAACCTCAGTACAAGTAGTTGTAGACTTGTAGGCAAGCCCATGTCATTTTTGCCAAAATCCAAGTGCCCCATAAGCCCTACAAATAACTCCTAATTAAAAAATAAAAACTCTCTTTATTTTGTTGAATTTGTAAAGGATGACAAGTTAGAGAAGGACTTGGTGGTTTGTTTTGATGATATCTGTCTATTCACCAGGATTCTAGTTTTTCAGGCTATTCAGATGGTGATCTTTAGTGTATGCTGATACAACTGTACTGAACACGTTTTGTTTGAGGTCCACCTTTTTCAGTTTCAGTGAAGAGTTATCTGAACAGATTGAGGATGTGGAAATGGGATCTCCAATGTCTCCCATAGTTGTAAGGCCTTTTACAGAGAAACTTGAAGAGGTTACACTTCTTTCAGCTCCTTTGAAATCGAAGTGGTGGAGGAGGTATGTGGATAATATATTCTTTATCTGGCATCATGGAAAGGAAAAGCTGGAAGATTTTTATGTTCCCATCAACTGCATTTGTTCAGGGATCAAATTCACTATAGAGTTTAAGCAGGAAGATCATTTACCCTTTTCTGGATGTACTCATTGTAGGGAAGCCAGATTGTTCTGTTTCTAGGAAAGTTTTATCCAAAGGAAACTCATATGTATCTTCATTTTCAGGCCTCTTCCCGCCATCACTTGGCATAGAAATTTGGAGTTATAAGGGCTTTAGCCACTAGAACGTTTAAGATTGTTGCTGAGGAGAATTTCAATAGGAAAAGACTCACCTGTTTAAGATTTCTGAGAGGAATGGTTATATAGCTAAACAAAATTGCAGAGCTCTTTTAGGTTTCCAACTAGCTCCTCAGCCAGAAGAATGCAGGTGATGAGGCTAATCCCTAGGCATATTGGCTTTATATGGAAGGTGTTTTGCACAAAATTATAAAGACATTAAGTAAATATTCATTAAACTTTTCTGCTTCAAAACATGTTAAAGAGGATTTTTTAAATAAAGTATCGAATGCTTTCAAAGGTATTTTGATTTTTCAAGGATTTGACTCATATTTTAAGTTATCTCAAGACGACCTTAATGATTAGTCATTTGCACAAACAACATTCTATTTCCACATGTTATAATGGTAATAATTACAAGGCAAGGGGATCCACTTAGCACACAAGCAATCCCCACTTTTGAGGTTTTCACTCTCTAGCCTCTTTACTCATTAGAAGAATTTTTGTCACCTTTGTCTTACAATTCTAACCAATAAAGGATTAACCCGAGCACAACCTAGTCATGTATGTATGTGTTAATTATGTTAGGACAAAAGGACTAGGTGTGTTGTACACCTTGCAAGTCCTGGGTCTAGTTAGAATTATTTAATATTTGTGTATTGTAAATTATTGTGCCCATTGCATCCCACTTGGGTGGAATCATGTAAATTCTATAGTTGGCACTCTCCGCCGCATCATTAGGCTTATGATGTTTGTAAGATTCATTGATTTTGGGGGTTGCTTAGCAGACTTGGACTAGAATTTCTGTCAGGTTACTTACAGCCAGGTGTAAGAAGTGTGTAAGCGTCATTATTGCCTCATGGTGGATTGCTTGGGAATTACAGTTAAGACTCCATGGTCATAGGGGTCAAATTAGTCAAAATGGGAGTTACATTCTATCTTAGGGGATGCATCTTTTGAGTCGTGGATTTTGACCATGTGGAATTGGGCACCGATTTTGGGCACATGGGTTTGGTACATAATTTCCTAGGTCTCCTTAGACTATATATAGAGCACTTGGGATGGAGATTGTATATAATATTTTCTACATAGTTATGCTGCTAGATTTCCTCCAGGATTCAGAGTGTTGATCTCCTCTAAACCTTGAAGCTTGTGAATATATTGTAACCTATAGTTACTCGTAATTCATTGGTTTCAATGCTTTGAAACCTGCTTTTCTCCCAAAAGGTTTTCCTAGGGTAATTTTTGTGTCACTTTCTTTTGTGGTTGTCTAATTCTACTTTCCTTCTATTCTCTATTCTTGTTTCTTTCTAAATGTAGTTTAGCATGCCATTACTCTTAAAATTTGTATAGATTGAATAAGTTGTAACTCTCCTCATAGCATAGATGCAAAACCCAAGAAAAACATGAGTGTTGAAATGGCTTGCGAGTTGCTCACAAAACAACTTTCTGGTGAGTTATTACGAAAACCTGGTGAGAAACTCAGGAAAAACTCATTGTAAACTTCACAATAACTCACAATTTGTTTTAAAAAAATTGGTCATATTTTGTAAGTCTATTCAACCCAAAAAAGTGATCATTTTTCATCATTTTGGGCTGTGTTTTTTAGCAGCAGTGTTAAAGATGGGGCAGATAGGAGTGCAACATACTCATACTCATGTTGTTACTTGATGCCAACTATGATTGTGTCGACTCCTACAAATCCACCATCAAATTTGATGAAAGAGAAAACCCTAACCACCAATTATTCACACCTCCCATCACTTTGCTAGCCTTATTACACAAATAATACTAACCACATTGACCATTCAAAATTATGCTTGGAATTCTCCATTGTGTATTATTACCTCAAGAAAACGAATGACTGGCATGCAGCAATTGCCATGGGAAGGCCATGGCCAAGGCTGAGGAAGACAAGGAGAGCACCATGGAAGATAAAATAGAGATGTGAGTCAAAAGCATCTAATTCATTGATGATGATATTATTATTGGGAAACAAAAATATTAATGGGCCTACAATTGCCTCCTGAAAAAGTTGTAAACTCCCATTTACCTATAATACATAATGTGTTCCCTAAATTCAGTAGTATGCATGTTTTAGAATATTTTTTTAACAAATTTATGTATTTTTAATGTTCACAAAATTTGCCGAGCTTTTCCCCAAGTTATTGTCATGTTTGAGATTTTCAACTATGCGTAATAGGATTAAGTAGGATGTTTTTGTATATTTCTTTACATTTGGTATCAGAGCCTGCCCAACTTGTTCAATCCAAGCGAGAAATAGGGCCTACTTTGTATTAATCTTTGTTCAAGAGGGTGTTTTGTTGCAATTGATCTTGTTTTCAAGAAGTTCGTATGGCAAACACTTCTAGAATGGAGGTGAGGAGGTTCAATGGAACCAAATTTGAGTTTTGGAGGCTCAAGATGAAGGCTCTACTTGTGGATAGAGCTTTGTGGTAAGCAGTTGTAGATTAGAAACCTACCAGAAAGAAAGATGAAGATTAATTAGTTGTTGATTGGAAGGCAAGGTGCTTTATTTGGCTTCGCCTAGTCACTTTTGTGCTCTTGAATATTTAAAGAGAGGCCACCACCAAGAAGCTTTGGGACAAGTGTAATGTCCCCTTCTCAAGCTTAATCAGTTTAGTGACCATTAGCCTATTTTTTTGAGTTCCCGTAGGCTAAGTGATAAGGCAAGGGGACTCCAAAGTTCTTGGAGGGCACAGTCGAGGCGGTACAAGATTTCTATTGATGGCAGTGACCTCAGAGGGTAATACTGGTTCGAATGACACTCTCCATGGTGTTTTCGAACTTTTGGGGTGTTCTCCAAACTTCTTGGAGCGCACGTCTATTTTTAGTAAGTAATCAAAATGGCTTCAATCATTCATCCAATGCTTCAGTATCATATTGGTGCAGTCAAAATTGGATTCCAAGGTTTTTCAGGATTTTTTGTAACTTGGGGTAAAATATTTTAATATTTCACTTAAGTTTATAATGTTTGATTATTATTTTTATAACTTAAGTGTAATGACTTTTCGAAAAGCCAATATTGCCTCCAAGTTGGGCGCCTAGGAGACATAAGGGGACTTTGCACATAAAAAGTGATTATTTTTATTTTGAAAGGCATTTGATGGAAAAGGTGAATTATTTTATTATTTCAAATTGAGGATTTTCCCTCTAGAAAGCTATATAAGGAGCTGTTGGGGAGCTCATTTGGTCATGTTGAAGATTGATAACGAAGCGTTGTCAGTTTGGTGTTGGATTCTCCAAGTCTTTAAGGACAGTAACCCTCAAGATAATTCTAGTTTCAGAATTGAAATATATTCCCTAGCTGCACTGGTGTGGTTCCATTCAGGTATCACCATTGGTGCTGATAGTGAAGTTTTCATTCATGGCTTTCCAGTATGAGGTGTTTTGATGTGACTCAGTTTGCTAATGCTTGATGAGTATTTCCTTGCAGTTTCTGAGTGTTTTGAGTTTGATTTCTTGAAGTTCATGTTGCTGGCTGTACCTGTGCAAGTACAAGGCCACACCCTCTTATTTGCTTGTGCAGATTGAAGTTTTTGGAAATGGCTTCTGGGTATTTGACCAATGGAATCTCCTAGATGGGCGATTAGGAAGGAGTTGGTGGCAGGTTGCAGACCGAAGTTTATGATTTTAAAATACAAAATCACCCCTGCTGCAGGCTGTACCATCCTTAGGGGTGGTGTGTGAAGTTTCTAGGGGAACCGCCCCTCCTTTTCAGTATTTTTCTGCCCTTTGTTGGGTGCCTAGACTCTCCGGGACCTTTGCAAACTGTTTGGGGTTGTACTTTGTACATTTGAGGGGTTTCTTGGGAGGTATGCTAGCATGCTGTTTGCAGTTAACTGTGTTTCAGACCTGTTACAGTTGCATTTCAGACTTGTTTCGGTCTCCAGGTTGCCACATACTTGAGGTATAATTGTCAATTCATAGCTGGGGTATCTTGTTTCTGAGTTTGGTTTTCATTGAGAGTGTTAAATCAGTTTCATATCACCTTACAGTTGTAGCAGCAGTTATATGTTGTTCTGGACTGAATTTTGTAATGAGCTAATAATGTAACATTGAGTGGTAGTGCCACCAGTGAGTTGCTCTTGTTGATTTGTTGCTACTTACCCCACTGCATGAGTGGTTTCATTTGCTTACCCCACTGCAAAAATGGCTATTGTACTCACCCCGCTGAACAAGTGGTTCTCCGGCACTCGCTCACCACTGAAAAGTGGAAGAGTTTGACTTTACATTTCTTTATATTAGCCTTCCCACTGCAAAGTGGATGTGCTTGGCTTACCCCACTGAACAAGTGATCATCATTTTCAATAGTTTAGTTTTCTAATGTAATCCTACACCGCATGCTCTCACCTCACCCACACTAGGAACTTGGTCACCAGAAAGTGGAAGGAAGTTGCTTAGCTTTACTTTCTGTTTTGGAGCTAACGTGTTTAAATTTTGAAGAAAAAAAATTAAAGGTGCTTATTATAGTGATAGCTAAGCAACCACTGTGCCAAAAGCCCGAAATTGGGGTGAATGGCGCCTAACCGGTGTTAAGGGTTAAGTGACAAAGCACCACCAAACCGCCACCGGACACCAGGAGAGGAGACCTCAGGGCACGAGCGCGAGGGTGGGGACCATACCCATCGAAGCCTACAAGACATTACAGTTTGCTCACCCCAAAGTGTCTCGACCTTGAGACCTCGGCTTTGATACCAAGCTAAGCAACCACTACGCCAAAACCTCAGACTTGTGGTGAATGGCGCCTAACTGGCGTTAAGGGCTAAGTGACAGGGCACCACCGACCGCCGCCAAACACCAAGAGAGGAGACCTCAAGGCACGAGCGTCAAGGTGGGGACCATCACCCGTCGAAGCCTACAGGACATTAAAATAAGTTAGGAATATGTATCAAATAAAGTCCCTTGTCAATAAGCTTTTTTTGCAAAGGTTGTTCCAAGATCATGTTGAGCTAGTTGGTGTCCATAGATGTGAAGATGGATGAAAGGACCAATGCATAACCCTCGTGTTCTTTGCTTGATAGTTGGAACAATCTCGTAATGGCAATCAATAGCTGCACCTCAAAGTTGAAGCTTGATGAGGTGGTGGGTGCATTGCTTTTTGAGGAGATAAGGTGGAAAACTTCAAATTTCATCAAAGATGCTTAATTGTGAGAGATAATTCCAAAGACAATAGGAAGAACAAGAAAAATGGCAAGTATACAAATCTATGGAGAGATCTAAGTCTCTTGACAAATGCAAGGTGAAATATTGAAACTCCAGCAAGATTAAGCACATCAAAAGTGACTGCAAGAAAAAGAAAGTGAAGGACTCAAGGGCCTCCAATGATTAGGGTGGTGATGCTTGTGTTGCAGCCCTTGATATGCATGCACATGAAGGTGCATGGCTTATTGATTTTTGAGCCTTTTTCATATGACTCTAGTAGAGAGTGGTTCTAAATGTATGAAAGCTTTGATGTTGGGGCATGTGTATTTGCGAGATAACTCTTCTCTCAAGATTAGTGGATGAGGCAAAGTCATGCTCACACTTCGAGAGAGAAGAATCAAAAATCTCTCCATTGTTCTGCACATTATGGTTTTGACAAGGAACTTTCTTTCTATAAGTAAGTTGAATGATGTTGATGTGCAAGTGGTCTTTAGTGAGAATGGATGCAAGATGAAAGGTGGGGCCATGGTCTTGGCCAAGGGACTTTAGTTTAGACCTCTTTTCCATTTGGAAGCTAGCATCGTAGAAGGTAACAATTCAGAGGTTCCTTATTTAGGGAACCAGAAGCTTCTTGCAAAGAAAACCATTATATGGCACAAGCATATGGGCTATATTGGTGAGAAAGGCTTAAGAGCCATGAAGAGTAAGAAATTAGTATAGAGGCTAACTGATTGTTCTCTAGATTTTGATTTCTTTGATGATTGTATATATGGGAAACAAAACCAAGTTAAGTTTTCTATAAGTTTTGCTATAGATCTATAAGGATATTAGATTTGATTCACAATTGTGTATTTGGTCCTATGGATGTACTCTCTTGGAAAATCCATGTATTAAGTATCTGTCATTGACAACTTCTCCAAAGAATCACATGTATTCTTTATCAAGCACAAATCTTGGGTCTTCTTGAAGTTCATAGAGTTTAGGGCTCTTGTTGAGAACTAGATAGGGAGGAAGATCAACATTTTGAGGGGCAGATAATGGTGGAGAAATTTGTTCAGTAGAGTTTGATGAATTTTGTACAGAACATGGTATTGTGAGGCATATCCATACACCACTCAAAAAAATATAGTTGCACAAAGATGGAATAGGACATTGATGGAGAGAGCTAGAAGCTTGCTCAATGTTGTTGGTTTGAATAGAAATTATAGGCAAATGTTATGAGCAAAACTTGTTACTTGATTAACAAGTCTTGTACTTCAACTTTTGTGGATAAAACACCTAAAGAGGCTTGGTTAGGAAAAAAGCCTTCGTTGTAGCATATCAAGGTTTGAGGAAGAACAACCTCAGACCCCACACTTGAGGAGGTCCACTTGGCATCAAATGCACCTTGATAGGTATGCCCCAATTGATTTTAAATGCATTTTTGCGAGGCAATGGAGTTTGCAAATAGTAAGTACTAGAAAGTGATCACAAATGAGGAGATGGCAGCTCTTGAGAAGAACAACACATGGGGCTTGATAGCGCTTTCTATGGATAGGAAACCTATTGGCTGCAAATGGGTTTTCAACAAGAAATACAGTTCAAAGAGCAAAGTCAGCCAAATGGGTTTTCAACAAGAAATACAGTTCAAAGAGCAAAGTGGGGAAGGTTTCCTATCCATAGAAAGCGCTATCAAGCCCCATGTGTTGTTCTTCTCACAAAGCGAATTTAATGCCTAATGGCTATTCCCAAGTAGAAGGCGTTGATTTTGGTGAGATCTTTTCTCCTATTGCAAAGTTGACATCCATTAGATTCTTGTTATCTATTGTTGTTGCATATGATTGTGAGGTAGAACAGATGGATGTGATGACAACCTTTTTGCATAGGGATTTGGAGGAGATGATCTACATAGCACAGCCAAAGCACTACGAGATGAAGGCAAGACAGGTCTGGTTGCACAATGAAAGTGTCTTTTTGTGGTCTTAAACAATCCCCAAGATGTATCAAAAGTTTGACACTTATGTCATTAAGTTGGGGTGTGTTAGAGCTAAGTCAAGTGATTGTATTTACATCAAACAATATAATGATCATTTTATTGTTATCTATTTATATGTTGATGACATGTTTTTCAACAAGATTAAGGATATGATTAAAGGCTTTGAAATCTTAGCTTTGAATTCAATTTGATATGGAAGACTTAAAGGAAGCTAAGTTTGTCTTGGACATTAGGAGAGAGAATGAACAAAAAACTATACATAAGCCAGAGGAAGTGTGTTAACTTTGTGTTGCAATGATTTAGGATGGAGGATTATAAACCAATTAAGTGTTCCCATTCTTGTGCAGACAAATATTTTAGTTGATCAATGCCCATAGGCACCAAATGAGATAGAGAAGATGAGCCATGTCCCTATTGAGTATAATTGGTAGCTTTATGTACATGATGGTTTGCACTAGACCAAACATTGCCTAGGCGATGGGAATCTTGAATCAATTTATGGCAATTCACGAAAGGAGGATTGGACTATGGTTAAGAGGGTCACATCAAAGTGTTTGCTTTGCCACTAAGAAGGACTAGTCTTGAGCAATACAAAGGATATTCAAGGATTTGTAGACTCTAATTACACAAGACATGTGAATAGAAAAAGGTCTGCTAATGGTTATGTGTTTACCTTGTTTGGTGGTGCAATAGTTGGATGAATAGAAGACTAGTTGTGGTTGCTCTTTTGACTACAAAGGCAAAGTATATGATAGCTACTCATGCTTGTAAGAGGCACTTTGGCTTTGGAGATTATGTTCAAATATCAGGTTGAGGTAGGATACAATCTTGATTCAATATGATAGTCAAAGTGAAATTAATTTTGTAAAGAACCCTACTTTTCATGCATGGGAAAAGCACATTGATGTGTAGCATCATTTTGTTTGTGACATGATGGACGATACGAGGATTTCAGTCAAGAAGGTAGATACATCAATAAATGTTGTAAATGCTTTGACAAAGCTCGTGAGCATAGAGAAGTACAAATGACGCACAATGGCTATGAAGATTAGCACAAGTGGGAGATTGTTAGGACTAGCAAACTAGTTGTGTTATACACCTTGCAAGTCCCTAGTCTAGTCAAAATTATAAATTATTTCATATTTTTATATTGTAAATAATTCTGCCCACATGAAAAAGTGCATGCCACTTGGGTGGAACCATATAGCTTCCATAAATGACACTCCACCACATATAATTAATCTTATGATGTTTGTAAGAGTCATTGATTTGGGGGGGTTACTTAATATACATTAACTAGAATCTTTGACTAGCTATTTATAGTTAGGATAAAATATTAAAAGGTGTGTGTATGTGTAATTATTTGTCATGTCCCCTCGCATGACACAACTCAGCCATTAATTGCCCAAATTGCAAAACCTGAGGAAGAGATTGCATTTCACTATCCTCATCGAATGCATTACAAGAATAATTAAAATCGATAAAGAAAAGACAATATTAACATATGTTAATTGTCTTTTAAAGTTAATCGCTACCATTAGAGCGAGTGACGTGGTATATGTTAATTGACTTTTAAAGTTAATTGCTACCATTAAAGAAAGTGACAGGGTGCCTCCAAACAAAAGACGTGACCAAGAATAGATGGGTGCAATCTTTTCACAAGCATAGATATAGATGAAAGAAACCTGTCATGAGGCATGATCGAAACGGAAGGAAGAGAAGAGACATCCGCCCAAATAGAGACACAAGATAGACGGGTGATTCTGACAGGTGTATCCCTGCCACTCAAATACACCCATTGATTTTTACATACTGCATTGATGAATTCATCTTAGGACATCGATCTGACATGTTGCATGGTTCGATTATTTCTCATAGCAATAACCTGATATCCTCACAGTGATGAATTACTTATTAGTGACAGACTGATATATCTGTGTTGTTCAATTACTCTTCCTATCAATAGTCTAATCTAATTACATTGATCGATTACCTTCATAGCAATAGTCTGATATAGTTGCATGACCAAATTGCATTGATAAAGTACAGCATGGATTGGTTAATTCTTCTAGCTGCGCATAATTCTAATTCATAGACATCAGATTATACACACACGCATTGACTCATTGTCTTCATAGTTCTCAGTCTGTTATAGGTGCATTGACTGACTTGCATGAATCAGATTCTATATTGTAGTGCGGGTATCTCATCCATTATCAGTTGCTACTGCATACATCAATCTGATTTTATAAGCATGGATTTAGATGTTGTCTTAAACATGGATAGTTATTGTTATACATCAATGCCTAAGGATAGGTCTGAATGTTTAAATCTGCCTGAAAACCTGCTTGTGGAAAAGGGTCGGAGAAAGCAGTGCGTGCCTAGAGATCCCACTTAAGATCTGCCCAATCCTAAGGCAAGCTTGGGCCATGGATGAGTGGAAATCCCACTTAAGATCCGCCCTAAATCCTAAGGCAAGGATGGGCCATGGATGAGCGGGAATCCCACTTAAGATCCACCCAATCCTAAGGCAAGCTTGGGCCATGGATGAATGGAAATCCCACTTAAGATCTGCCCTAAATCCTAAGGCAAGGATGGGCCATGGATGAGTGGGAATTCCACTTAAGATCCGCCCAAATCCTAAGGAAAGGATGGGCCATGGATGAGTGGAAGGGCCTAGACTGTTTGTGAGCTCCGCCCGATTCCACCAGTAGGCTAAGTGTCTTCCAAGGTTGTGACATGGTTGGGGAAAGCAGGTACAAGTCACCAGCAAGGAGAGATGTGGCATACAACCTCTTAGGCTTGGCAAATGGCTTCAGGCAGACCCACCCATGTTACTCCTCCCAGTTCATAATAGTTGCATTAATGATAAGTTTATAAATGCGATGCCATAAACTAATATGTGCATATGTGGAAATATTGTTCATGTGATGATTCAAATTGCAGGTTTCAATCAAGATTCCCCCAATAAAGAGCTATTCATTTGATAAGGAGAAACCCCTAACCCTAGATTGTGGAACTTGTGACCAATAGACAAATTCTAGGGCAAACTGGGGCAGGGGACATTACATTATTGCCATGTGGTGCACTTGGGAGTTACACTTGGACCCCATGGTCATAGGGGTCAAACTGGTCAAAACAAGAGTTACATTTTATTTTGGGAGGAGCATCTTTTGGAATAGAGCATGAATTTTGACCATGAGGACTTGGACAAAAATGGTTTTGGTAATGGGGGTCACCTAGGCATATACATAGAGGGCTTGAGATGGAGATTGTATGTCATATTTTCTGCATGGTTATGCTGCAGGGTTTCCTCCAAGACTGAGAGTGTTGATTGCCTGTAAAGCTTGAAACTTGTAAATGCATTCTTATCTGTAGTTGCTAATAATACATTTGTTTTGGTGCTTTGGAGGCTCATTTTTTCTGAAAGGGTATATCCATGTCCCCTTCTCTTCTTTATTCTTGTTTCTTTCTAAGTGTTGTTTTGCATGTCATTACTTTGCAAAAGCTTGTGTATATCAAATTTTTTGTAACTCTCTTCTCTTAGGATTAAGTAGGAATTTTTCACATATTTCCTTTCAAAGTATTGAAAGCTTTCACAGATGCTTTAGTTAAAATTTTAAGTTTTCTGGGATTTAACCTAGGTTTATTTTAAGACATTTTAAGATGACCTTCACAAGTAGTCATTTACATTAATGATATTTCATTTCCTCATATATGCTGGTAATTTATACAAGTCAAAGGGACCTGCTTAGCACACAAGCAGCTTCTAACATTGGTTGTTAGTATGGGAAGAGAATGAACATAATTGCTGTCTTTGAATTTTCCCCCTCTTGCCTCTTTCCTTATTGGCAAAGCTTTTGGAACATACAACGCCCTAGAAGTCACCCTTGTCTAACAATTCCAACAAATGTAGGATTAACCCAATCACAACCCATTCACTTATATATGTGTTAAGTAGTGAATTCTTTCATGGATATTTTAATTAGGTTGGATTGTGCTCCAATCATTAATCAACACAGAGAAATTGCCATGACAATGATAATCAATGGTCAAGTCCATTTGCATGCTCTCCAAACTAAAGCTATTTTTGACTGAATAGAAACCTCTTGGGCTTGACTTCTAAAGAGAATTCAGTTCAGATTTGGGGAATTACAGGCTGGCAGCTGCACAATCGCTAGGAATACAATTCAGCATAAATTTAAAGCGGCTCTTAAGTTATAAAGAGTAGCTATTTATTAAAAAACAAAGTTCAAACTACTGGGATTCCATGCTTTCGACCAAGGGGTAGAGGTAATGGCCAATTCACATAAGAGAATGATTCACAGATTCAAATCCCCGCAAAACACATGGCGAGGCCCACAACTCCAGAAAACATGTGGAAAGGCTATCGTACAACAATTATACAGTACTTTGGCTGTGACCTACGTTTAGAAATCTTAAGTGAGTCACACCATATTAAAGGATGCCCATAACCTTACCCAAGATTTGCCGAGAAAATATAGTGACGAGTGTCAAATGAACACTAACCACAATAATTAATTTCAAGGCTCTTAAACGAAAACAAACAAATTGTATAGTATTAAACTAAGACTTACAGATGCAGCATCTTCCATTAGGATATTGAAATTTTCCTCTTCATACTGCATATCAAAGGAAACACGCAGCCTGGAAGCCCCGAGCAGAATGTCCTCCGACTTCACCAGCCCCGCCCCTAGTGCAGCCACCCAGCACCACAACAACACAAACCTAGGGTTTCCTGTCTGCATTACTAAAACCCATTAACACTAAACAAACAAGAACACAATGTATCAATGTAAATAAGAAGTTAAAAGAAAGGGAACAGCTGAGTTGGGTTTGTACCCTGCCATGGCGCTCTCGGAAATCATAAAAGGCCCTGGAGTCCTGTTGGGTGCACCTGTTTTCTACTCTTTTACAAAACTCTGGTAATTGAATACGGTCACCTCCCACACCCCCTTCTGCATTTATGAGCCTATACAGCAGACCCACTACGGGCAGAGAGCCTACTATTTTCTCTGCAAAATCTTTAACTGGATTCGGCTTCTCTATGTACGCCCTTATAGTTTTTCTGCATAAAGAAGAAGAAGAAGAATAAGAAAATGAAGAGATGTGAGCGTAATATCTTTGGAGCCGGATTGAGTTTGCCTGTGGTTTGAGCTTGACTTTAAAATGCGTCTGATGATTTTTTGTCGATTTAAGTGGGGGAATTGAGAGGGGAACTCTTGTAGACGTTGTGGGCAACATTGAGATAATGCTTGCGTCCATGGATGCCATGGCAATTTTAGAGCACTGCCATTTGCATTAGTAAATGTAAAGCTGAAATGTTGTTAGTCCACTCAATTTTTCACATCTCTGCATTTGCATAAAGATATTTTGTGATGGAATAAATATATAAACACGCAGATATATCACCGCCAGCTAGAGTGCTCTCAGCCCGCGAGGATCTAACTTCGAACGTTTATTGGGTCGAATTATATGGACTTCAATTTTGAATTAATATTTGTTTTTGGTTGGAGGGTTTTATATTATTTACATAATATTTTATATATATTATATTTGGAAGGGATGATTTGAATCTTGGTGGTGATATAATTAAGGAACATATCATTATCTTTATCAATTGAATTATATCTTTTGTATATTATATTTGGGAGGAATTTGAGTCTTCATAGATGATATAATGAAGGAACATACAATCATCTTCATTAATTGAGTTACAATCTTTCGATAACATGATTAAATTGTTTTTGGAACACATCTCTACTATTTTAAAGTTTAATATAAAAGTTATAAGTATAAATGGTTTTTGTAGAAATTGAGGAAAAAGGATAAGTGAATTGTATATTTAAAGTGATGAAAGTATAAAGGTTAAGGGTAAGAATTAGATTTACAAGTACATTAAGAATTTATTATGAAAGTATATTGGGCTTCTCTATGTACACCCTTATAGTGTATCTACAAATCAATTAAGGGTAAGGATTTAGTAAGGATATAATAAAAATGATGATAAATAATAATGTAAAGGTGAAAATGATTCATTTGTCCTTTTTCTTTATGTTTTGTATTTTTTGTGACTAGGTTGTCTTTAAATGCATCAACTTGTGTATAAAATAGTATATTTGTATGTAATTTGGTAAATAAGATGATCCCACCCTAATCTCGACATCACTAATCCCTAATAATTGAATTTTATCTCTAACTTTGTTATTTTTTGTTCTAGTTCAAGTTCACAAGTGCAAAAATGATCTAGATGGCCTTTATGCCCATGGATTTAAATCCCAAAATTTCATAATTCAAACTTTTTTTCCTTTTTATTTTGATCATTATGAGCTAACCAAAATGTAGACTGTTCAAAATTATAAACTAAGGTGGTGTATGTAATGACACCCTAATTGAAATGAATCATATTGCACAACTAGTACCATGTCTACACGTCAAGTTACAAATAGATAAAATTGATCACATTGACATTGCATCATCATCCTAGGACTATATTGCATGCTTGCTTGTTGTTCTTGACCTTAGTTTATCATCATTGGATTGGTTCATCCAAAGGTTTGACTAAGGAGAATATGACCTTGATAACTCAATAAATTCCCTAAAGGTGTTTATGAACATTATTAGTTTTTAAGTATATTTAGAGCAATGACACAAAGGTGAATACATTTTGAATGATAAAGTTTTGTTAGAATAGGTCAAAGGGTTACAAGTTCATATTTGCATATTATATCTAGCTTCCTAGATGTAGAGATCACCTTTGCACTAATGAAAGTGAACCAAAAAATTATAAAGTCAAATTTATATGTCAATAAAAAATCTTAAAAATATAAAAACATGGCAAATGGATTCCCAACACCTGCACAAAATTAGCATCAAATCAAAGCTAAGTACCCATTATTATTTTTTTATCTCTCGTATTTATTGCATCATTTATTATGATATCATGATATCAATACCAAATCATTTATCTAGGTTAATAATCACATAATTACTTTATTTAACAAATTAGCCTAAATAATTTATGTAAGTGATATTTTCCTCATAAATTTTTTGGTGAACTCAAAATTCCTACATGACCTAGGGTTTGACCCTAGGGTTTGACCTTTCTAATTAGAGTTTTTAGATTTGTTTAGTTATTACATATTTTTATGTCAGTCAAGGTTTGGATTCACCCTTGTTTATTCTTACTTGTTATATCATGATTGGGTTTGAGCACACATAATGGTGTATCTCTTTAATCTCATTCATCTACCCTTGGATAATCCATCATCATGGACCTTCATAGGTCATTTATTTTAACAAATTCATACATACACCTTTGATTTAGATATGTTCTTATATTTTATGAATTCTAATCCTTCCATCCTTGATGGCCTTGTGTCTTATTTTGTTATGGATGTGGAAGTATTTTCTATGGAGTTGTTATTCTATCAATTTTTTGGTTTGGACTTTCCTTCGTTGAATTGATTAGAACCTATCCTTTTCATTTAAAGGACGCTCATTCCACTTGTTCATGAGCTTTGTGTTGATCATTTCTTTCTCATCTCTCTCATGGCTTGTGATAATGATGTGCATGCACCTAGTGCAACTTTACTTAATGATAGTCATAACTCTTGTGTGATGGATAGTGATGATGTTATATCTTCTTTTCTTATTCATGACCTTATTACACCTTATGATAATATCCTTTCTACATTTCATGATAGCCCTATTTATATCCCATAGATGCATGTTCCTTAGATGAGCTCCCTTGTTTTGCACATGATGTTGGGATTTGTGTAAGGTGAAACCATTGTGACTCTAGTCACACTCTATATGGTTAATAACTCTCATAATTCTAGCTAACTATGAAACATTTCATGTAATTCTCCATTTTTGGATAGTGGATTTCACATTGATTGTCTTGCAATATTAGATTATATTATATGGTTATTCAACTTAGTAGATAGTTGTAGTTAATCTTCTTTTGATTGTTGAATGAAATGTGGTTAAATAGATTTAACCTTTCAAACTAGGAATTCATCTAGATATGGTGCATATAGTAGATATACATGTTATTATAGTTATCCTCTAATACATGTGAATTATGCTTATATGATTAGTTCCTATAAGAGTGATTTTTGGTTCATGATTATGTTTACAACCTAATTGATTTTTGAGATGAATTAGATGTTTAGGTGAATGGTGTTTTATTTTTTTATACATGCTTTATCACATTTCTAAAAAATTCTTGATTATTAGCTCTCTATTTGTGATTTTACAATGCTTCAATGTACTCTTCTTACCCTAAGTGATGAAGATACTAACCCCAATGCAAGAAGGACCTATGGTAGGTGAAAATAGATACAATTTACTCACATATAATTATTTAAATTAAATAGAACTGTACATGATGAGATGGTATTTCTAACCATGGTCTTTATATTATCATATAGATGAGTGTTTAAATGTTAAATTGATGAGATTTAAATGCTAACCCTAGTCCATAAATTATCACATAAATGAGTGTTTAAATTTTTAATTTACTTGAGATGGATCATAAAAGTAAGGAGATATCATTTTTAATGGTAGAGGAAATGTTGATATAATTAAGTTGAAAATATTAAAATGGTGGTTTAATAATGAATAATGAATTATAGAAAATGACTCTAGATTTTATTGGGTTATAGATTAGTGTAAATAGTGGATTTAATCATGTCAAGATGTGATTTTTATATTGACTATTATGATGAGTCATAATTATTACATGTATGAGATTGATCTTAGTAAATGTGAGTGAATGGTGTGATTTTAATAACATTGCTTCAACTATACATGTTTTGGATATATTTGATGTACATAATGAGTGTGCAAGTATATTAAACTTGTCCAATGGGAGATCAAGAGATCAATCAAGAAACCTAATTTTCCTTCCCACTCCACCTTGTGAATTAATGGGAACTTGATTATGAATTCCTTGTTACACCAATTGTCTTAGTTTATGAGTGGACTAAAGGAAGCAAAGTACACAAAAACACTTCCTAAACTAATCTTAGAGGAGAGTATTGTGCAAATTAAATAAGATAATTATAATTAAAAAGAGAAACATGTATAAAGTAGAAATAAAATCATACCACAACATAAGTGTATGTGGGGAAAACCTTTTCAAGATAAACAAATCCACACTCCAAAGTAACCCAAATTATTATTTAGTAAGCTAAACACAATTATAATACACTTGAAAAGCAAAAAATAAACATAATTACAATACACTTGAAAAGCACGCCTTTCCAAGAGTATCACTAATCAGAGACATAAAATAATTCCAACAACATAGTAATACCTACAAACTCATTATATTTTACCTCCATCTCATGCCACATCTTGTATGCTATTTATTAATCTCTAGAACTCACAATCATGTTTGATTGAGATTTATATGAAAGATAGCCTCATCAAATTAAGCATTATATACATGCAATGTGATTTAAGGTAAAACTAAAGTATGGATTCATTTTGGTTGGTTTGATTTCAATTTGGTCAAGAAAAATGATATTTATTTATATTATTATATGATTACCTACCACTTGTTGACTTGAGGTGGATGTAGGATGATTATTCTAACCCTCACAATTGTTAGAGAGGGAGCATCATGGTCGATTCCATAAAAGGATATAAAAGTCATGGAAAATCCTAACCTGGGAATTGGACATTCTAGTAGGTGACTAACATCTTCTTATGGTCGTTCATTTGCATTGTCAAACCAAGGAACGTATACTTGAAATGGAGCGGCACTGTATGTGCACTAAGAACCAGTTTCAGTCACAATTTACCATAAATAAATGCTTGGAAGGAATTCTACTTATGCTGCAGGAATGTAATGTAAAGTCTTCTTAACTTAAGCATAACTTAATCAAAGCATAAATCATGACAACTATTACTAAGAAACAAACTATAACCCTTTATGCTTTGCAGAACAAGCACAGGGGATGGATTCCGATGCCGGGGAACAATATAAGACTAAGTTTGTGTAACACCCCTCCGCTTTTGGCCTTTGATCGGCATTGTTCTTCCCTGCTATGATTGTGTCCGATTATGCTTTGACTTTGGAACTAGGTTGCTTTTGATTGCAATTGTTATACAATGTGGATGTTATATTTCGATGTGATGTTATCCTGATGTTATCCTTATGGCATGTTTTGGATTAACTTAGAAGATATTTGATTTAACGATGTTTATGCTGTTGATCATGCATTGATGTTAGATGCGTCAGTTAGTGATTTGTATTGGTGAAGGGGACGGGATTGTATCACTCGCTTGCAAGTGCCCTACGATGAAGATTTCCTCTTCACCTTTGATTGATCTTATTGCGTATATATGCAGCTCAATGCTCTTGTTGCGGTTGGGGGTACATACGATCGGCTCCACCGGTTTCGATTTGGCATGTCCATTGACCAACGGAAATTAATTGGGAGATAGTAGCTAGGTTTTCTGTGTCAAGTCATTACCCTAGTCACCGTGTGTCGTCGGGTTGTAGTTGTTTGGTTGTTTCATGTTGCCCTGATCACCTTGGTCTTTAATTAAATTCAAGTTAAATTGCTTGTGTTGTTAATCTGTAGCTTAAATGTAATTATTTGTAATGCTAGGAAGGTTATTTACTTTATTAATTAATTTAATTTAATTAATAAAATAATCTAATCTTGGATTAGATTTATTTTATTGATTAATTAAATTAATTGTGTGAATTGATTAAGTTATTTCTTTCGAATTAAAAGTGTTAAAAGTTTTAAATTCTTTTATTGAAAAGAAAAATAAAAAATAAAAATAAAACTAAAAGGTATTACATTCTATTTGGAAAATAGAATTTTGTTTTAAGTTATTTAAAGTTCAAATGTTTCAAAATGCAATGACTTTGTAGAAAAGATATTTTTGGAAATAGTTGACTTTTTTTGGTAAAGGATATTTGTGAATTTGAAATTGGAATTTGTATTGGAATTTGAATTTGAGTTACAATTTAATTTGAATTTGAGTTTGCAAATTAAATTTGAATTTAATTTGAACTTGAAATTTAATTTGATCTAAATTTGAATTTGAGTTTGAATTTGAATTTGGGGGAAACTCTATTTTAGGGGATTTTTGTTCATTTTGAGGGGGATGGGTTTTCAACTTGGATGGAGAGTTTGTTGGTGGTTTTACTTGGATTTGTGAAGGAGGTGGAGACTTTGGCTTGGGATGGATTCAATAGAGGAATTGGAAAACTCCATGTTTGAAGGCTTCAAGTTTTGGAGGAAGAAAAAATAGGTTCCTCTTATCCTTGCTTGTCCATTTTGAAAATAGATTAGATCCTCTTCGTGCTATTTTGAAATCTTGAAATGTTGTTTGAATCCAATGAAAACCATGGGTTATTTGTTTGAAAACTTGCATTTTGTGTTGAGATTTTGAAAAGAAAACCAAAACTAGAATCAACAATGGAAAAATGAAATGAAAACCAAAAGAGTCTTGTTGTCAAAATAGAAATCTAAACCCTATGCTTGTGATGAAAAATCCATTGTTTTGTTACAAGATTTTGTTGGGGATTTGCTCAATAAAATCCACAAATTCATTTTAAAAAATATTAGGGTTTCCATTTGTTAAATTTCTGGAAAATACCCTGGTTTATTCTTTTTGTGAAAGTGTAATGGAAATTTTGTGGGGAAATTGTTGGATTTATAATCTGAAATAAAAAATAAATTATTATTTATTTTAGAGTGGTTGGAGGCCAACCTGCATGCTTGGCAAGTAAGGGGAGGTGGGTAATGTGGAACACCACGATACATCATGCTTAGGTGGGGCGGGCTGTGTGGGCCTGACCACCGCCATGCATGAGGGAGGGCGGTCGCGTATGTTCCTGACCAACCGCCACATGAGGCGGCTGCAGTCTTGAGCTTGACCCTTTGTATTAAAACAATTTAGATTTTTTTCAATAATTTAATTTTTTTTTATATATATGTGTTATATTATATTTTATATATTATATATAATATTTAATATTATATATTATATAAAATATAATATATTTAATATATATTAAATTAAATGAATTTTAGTATAAGTTAAATATATATATATTTTATTATATATGTTAAATCATAAGGATTTTAAAGATGATTAATTGAAATATATATAAATTATTTGATATATTTTAATTAATGGGTGTTTTAATTATTTGTTAAAATAATAGTTGTTTAAATCAAATATATTTGTATATGAAGGTATATACGTACATTGAATATTTATTTATAAATAACCATGATAATATGCTTTTATATTTAATTGTATGGATATCGCATTGGTACTTTATTTTAATAGATGCGCTAAGGGGTATCATAATTCAAATGTATTAAGATGATTATCGTCGTGCTATTAGAGGAAAGAGTGGAGTTTAGAAAATCTAATGTTTTATTTGAAATATTGATTTTAGTTGATTGAATATCCTATGTTGCAAAATGGATTAAGTGATTTAATTTAAATATTATTTATTAAAATATCTTGAATTTGAATATGTTAGTGAAACTTAGAGTTAACAAATGTCTTATTCAAATCAGACGACTTTATTGTCAAATGTTGGATTTATTTATAATTTGATTTTGATTATTATGGATAACTGAGGCAAATGAAATTAAATAGACAAATTTAAGATATAGATCATCTTAGGATGAAATTGTTACATAATCGAAGCAAAAGTAGATTCTATATTCAGAAGAATTATTTAGAACATTGAATTTTTTATTTATTTTTTTATATAGTTAAATGATGTATTGAAAAAAAAGAAGATTTTAAATAATCAAATGATTATACTTCAAAGGTTGACTTTATTAAGATATGTGATTGAGAAACGAAATATAATTATTGGTTTTAACTCCTTAAGTGGTCAACATGCTTAACTCACTATTAGGTATATTCGTTTTGGAATATAATTGAATTCAAGTAGAGATAAGATTTAGTTGATTTATTTAATGCTAAGTTGAAATCAAGACTGAAATCATTTAATCTGAATGTTTATTTTTTTCAAGATGTTTACTTATAGAATATGATTGCGGAACTGAGAGTAAAGGATGAACTTATTAATTAACCTAAATGTTTTATTAATCAAGTGATTTATCTATAGTATGTGATCAGGAAACTTAGAGAGAACGGTTGATTTAAATTTTAACTAGATAGTTGCATTATTAAAGTGTTTTGATTATGAATATGGTTATGAAATTTAGAGTAAATGATCTGTTCTTTAAATTTTTCAATGTCGTGAAAAGATATGGGATCAATTGATTGGATAAATGCAAGTCATGAAATCTGTGTTTGACTGGATTTAGGAAATCCGAACATTAGCTTACCTATTTGACTGACATGTTTTTAGTGTTTAATTGTTCACCTTCGATGTTGTGGAATGAGAGTGAATGTTTTGAGAGCCTTTCAGATATGGGTTCATTTATTGGAATGGGTGGTTATGGGTGGTTATACGCGAGTTATCCTTTGTTATGTACCTTGGTTTCCGTGTTATGAGAAAAGTTTGTTTGTCAAAAATTCATCTTTAGACATTTAAAGAATGTGTGATTATATGATTGTTGACTTTAAGTCATTTCTTGTTGATCATGTAAGTCTTCCAATTGTGTTTTTTGAGATGATGATTGTTTCCCTGGTGATTGGTTATTGTCTTTCTTGGGTAGAGCACGAGACTTGTATCAGTGGAAACCTGGTTCTTCGTATGGGTTGTGTGACCTTGTGATTAAAGGTTGAGTCTTGTTTTTAGTTCGTTATGTGGGTCATCATGATGTTAGTCAACCTTGTGTTAGCCTTGGGTAGTGCACACTTTGGTTTCAGTTTTGTACATTTGTAGTGATGTGTTACCTGTTGAGGTGTTTGGTTATTTGTGATCAATGTTAGTGCATTGTCTACCCTTGGCATGTGGTTGAGTTATGTGTTGTCGATAGGGGAGTGGCTTTCAACGAGCGTCGGGCCCAAACTGGTTCCAGGATAACTTGTGTGAGAGTCAGTTAACTAAGTGAAAATTAAAATAACTTATACTAGGGATAGAGTAGCTTGAATATTAATAAGATAATTTAGCCTCGCTCATGGCTCAAGGGCTTGTACAAGACTTGAGATGAGTCGGGAAGGCCTGGAATGGCAAGATCGTTATCTTGTCTTTACGAGAGATAATCGATTCCGCTCTGGTGTGCATGTGGGGCCGGGAGTCGATTGAGGTTTCCAGGATATCCCTAGAGGGGGGCCGGGACCTAGGAAGACTTGCCAGGAGATCCCATGCAGCCTTTGCGATGACACTCCTCCTATAACAGCAGTCGGTATGGTGTTGTACCATTGGTTTATTTTGTATAGTGATTGTACTCGATTTTGTCCTCTGGAAGCATTGTAACCTTGATATTAAGTGACGTGGTATATGTTCTTGTTTGCAGTTCAATTTTTGTGTTAGCCTATGTCTAGTGGTAGATGGTCTTATCTAGGAAATCCTTGTTACTATCTCCTAGCACAGAGGGAGTGGGGCCTTTGGGTTCCACGTGGTCGGGTGGCGTGCATCTTAATCCGTTGGTACTTCTTCTTGTTCGTGTGGTCGTGATTTCTAGTGGGAGAGCTCGTGGGAATCAGTTTCTTCTCATGCCTTGTTCTCTCAAGTTCTTATTGTATTTTATTACCCCTCATTTGTTATCGAGGTGGAATTTGTAAATTGTAATCATGATGAATTTACGTCATTTAGGGAATGAGTGTTGTAATCTTATTGTTTAAATGTTGTTAATTAGAATCTTGAGGTATTTATTTTCCTTGTCATAATTTATCTTGTATGGGATGTATGTAATCTTAATTTTGTAAGTGATTAATGTTTTGGTTTTAGTTGATGATAATTGTTGTTTGGGTTTTTAAGTAATCTTTGTCTTGTGGCCTTAGAGGTTGTTGGCAATATGTATTCATCTTACATGTTATTTGTACTTAAACAAAAAAAAAATTGGTATGTTTAAGTAATGAATTGC
>VDFB02352643.1:0-15087 GCA_007258455.2 Sequoia sempervirens
TTTCTAGAATATATGACCAATAATAAGGTGGAATAATTGGCTAAATCAATAAATTGTAGGAATATTTTAGTTGAATGAAATACAATTATGTTTTCCAAGGTTTAAAACAAATGACTTTGAGAGGTTTTAAGAGAAGACCTGTCTATTTACAAATGTTTCAAGGACATTGTTTTTGTTCATTTTTTATGAAAGTAATGGTATGGTAAAATTGTTATCCAATGTTGGAATTAACCAATTTCCATTTTCAACAATAATAAATATTAAATATGATGATTGATTGGTATTGAACCACTTTTATTGAAATGCTCTGATGATTTATAATTGTCTTCCTTTGGAAATGTCTATAATGGTTGTGTTATTCAAAATTTAATGAGGATGGTATTGATGCATGGGATTTGGTTTTATTTATGATAAATTACATTCATATCAATTATTTTTAGATGTTGGCATGCAAAATTTTGTATGTGTGGCTATTCTTGAAATTATGCAAAGAATAGCCAATTCTTATACTCAAATATTTCAAGAGGTTGGCCAATGAATAGGAAATTAATCTTACAAATTTCTCCTTTGTACTTTAGGTTTTGCAAGACCTAGGAGGGTCATCCTTAATAATATCAAATGAAAATAAACTTAATTCATAGCAGGATATTATTTCAACATAAATGTTCTCATGAAATATGCCAAGAATTACAAGTAGAATTGATTTAATGGGATAGATTCTTGGATACTTTTGCATTATTGGCTTGGAGAACATATGTCAAGCTTAAATAAAAAACTAAAACACAATTTTTTTTTTAAAATATAGATGACCATAGACTCATAATCAATATGCACACCTAGACTAGTGTCTTAAATCATTGGTAACAGAGTCAAAATAAAATCCAAACATCTTCTAAAAAACAAACTGAAAGAAAATTCTATGAAAGCTAATATATCACTACCTTACAATGATACAATAGATTTATAACAAATTCTTCTTAACGATCCTTGAACATGTTAAAACTCTTAATATATTAGATAAAACAATTTAATCCATTACTTTAATAGAAGCTATATGAGAAACATTCATTTGCATAAGAAGACAAAGATGAATACAAATGATCCTTGATAAATTTTATTCATAAGAGTAGTAAGATTTACATTGGCAACAATTGATTATGAATCTATCACAATGTATTCGTATCTTTTGGAATTTGTATATTGATGTACAAAAAATTTACAATTGCATTTTCACATTTTCCTTGAAAAACTTATACTAGACAAGTAGATACCTAAGACAACCTTTCTACTTACAAAAAAACCAAGATCCTTTAAAAATGGCTTGGAAATCCCTTTTATAGAAACAAGGGAGCAACGAGATTAAATCCATGGAAAAATTTCACACTTTCATTTGACAATCTTGTCCTAAGGATCAAACAAAACTAATACATGATTGCAAAAGAAAAAAAGGCACATCACTAGAAGATAAAAATAGTTGTAGAAACCGTTGAAGAAGATATTTCTTGATTTAAATGATGAAAAAAAAGGGAAGGCACATGATTAATTTGTTGTACTTTTCCAACCATATTGTAGAAATATCTTCTAGAAATCTATTGGAGATGATAGTGATTGGACTATAAAAGATAAAAATGAGAAAAACTATAAAATGTCGAAGGGACAGTTGGATACTTCAAAATATCATGTCATTATCTAAGCTAGATGTTGCATTGGAAATTCAATGCCATGATAGAATTGCAAATATACATTATAGCTTATTTGATTTCTCATTCCATTCTATATAATCTCTTTTGATGGCCATTGAAATGAGAGTGGTTTTTCAACATTGTGGACATGCTCAATGTACTTTGCATGTAGGAGTGCCTTGACCTCCTTGTAAAAGATATCCAAACCCACCTCTGAAGCAATCAATTTATCAACAATAGAATTTAATAAGTTTATATCTATATCATCTTTGGCATAGATGAAGGTTACAAGGGTGTGGACCAATTTACTAAAGCTTATCTTCCATTGAACTAGAGACTTTAATTCTCCATTTTTATCTAAAATCCTCGGAATGGATTTCATTTCAATACATTTAAAAGATTTGAATTTAGTCTTAATTTGCTGCATTAATTTCAACATATATGCCTATACTTCTAATATTTTTCCATTCCCAAGCAAGAACAATGTTGTTTGGCATATTATGTTCAAACATTGCAGCCTTGTATATCCCTTGTAGACTAGAAATTCTAGGGATCCATTATTCATTATTGACCAAATATCTTCTTGATTATTTGTGACTCTTGCATGGGAATCCTTAAGATGAGAATATTCGAGATGTGAATCCTCCACTCTCCCAAGGGTTTTTGATAAAATGTGCTTGATTATACCATCCACTATATAATTTGTTTTATTTTTCTTTTCCTCTTGGGTGCTCTTTAGTTGTTCCTCCAATTTCTCTATCTTTGAAACCATAGCTTCCTTTTCTTGCATGAGGATACTAGAGAGACTTGGAGGGGATGAAAACCAATGTAGTGCTTTTTGGTGATGAAGATGTGATAGATCTTGAATTTTTAGCTTATTATACTCTACAATAAGATTGAGATGATCTTCCAATAAATTTTCATAATCCTCTTGCAACTTTTTGGTAGTTGCTTCACTAAACATTGTTGTATAGAAAACTAATAATATTTTAACGATTAGAATTCATGGCATTTCTTGCACAACCTTTTAAAATTGGGGCTTATTTATATTTGGGGCTAGAGCCCAAATAGCCAAAGTTTCCCACTTTGGATTAAATCCTAATCCAAAGTATGCCTTTTCTACTTGCTCATCAAAAGAGAAAACCTCTTCATTTCATCTCCTAATAATATCTAGGGCTATTGTTGATGCAATATCCCACTCAAGTAGTAGGATTAGTCCACTTTCCCTTACTAGTCTTCTTCCCTCCTCTGGTGTGATTTTTTTGACATTGGTCAATTTATTTTAAAACCATCTATGTGACCTCATATTTTAAGGGGTGGACTTCACCTTTGGCCTTATTCAACCTTTCATGGAACTCATCTCTCCTAGTTCTTATTATAAAGTCCTTAAATTTCTTAGACTTTATAAAGTGATCATCAGAGATAAATTGAGAACAGGCTAGGGTCCTCATATCATTAGCCTCATCCGAGAAATTAGTGATGGCGTTGCTCGCACTAGCCTTTTGAGTGAGGTCGTGGCCTACATGAGGGCTACACCCTTTATGCATGCCTATTTTTTTCTGCTCTTAGATTCCTTGTGCAGTTTCTTCAAGTTGGGGGGTCTATTTTTTGGTTGTGGTGTTTATTTTCTTCTTTCTCTGTGTGCTTCCACCTTTAGGTGCATGGGTTTTTCTTAGCATGGAGGCATTTTTTCTATCTTATGTTCTTGGCTGTGATTAGTCTCATTGCTGGCCACCGCTTTTGGGTGGGGTTTGGCTCTCTTTGGGCCCGTTCTATGCCTAGTATGGACTCTGTGGGTGTGGATTTGAATTTTCCCTTGCAAAGTATTGGGGCTCGGTTTTGCATGGATTAGGGGGAGGCTTCAGGGGTCAAGCCCTCTGAAATGGATTTGTTTGTGCTTGTTGGGGCTTCATCTCCAAATCTCTCTCCAATGATTTTTAATAATAGTTTGTTTTCAAATGATTCAAATAATGGTGGATTTGTTCTAGTTGGAGGTTCTCATATTTTGAAGACAAATGGGTGCCTAGAACGTTCCAAAGATAGGCCAGTGCTAGTTATTCAACCTGAATCGATTGCAAAGGACATCGAGTATTTCTTAAAACATGCTTTTCTTTGTAAATTTCTAGGAATGAGGGCCTCATTCCAATTTTTGGAATCATGGGCTCATTATACTTGGTCACTGGAGGGCAAGATAGAAATAATGTTGTTAGCAAACAATTACTTCATGGTGACATTTAATTGCATGGTGGATCACAATAGAGTGTTTGAAGGTGGGCCTTACTTCCACAACCAAGTTGGTTTATTCATTAAACCTTGGCATGCGGGTCTTGATCCTTCAGAGGAGCTTCTAAATCGAGTGCCGGTGTGGGTTCATCTCCCTATATTTCTAATGAAATTTTGGCACAATGACATTTTGCATCGGGTTGCTTTGTTACTAGGAAAATTGGTGGGTCCTTCTCAGCAAAATCATGATAGAAAGGTAATGCATTTTGCTCGTATTTCTGTTGAAATGGATTTGAATAACCCTCTTCTAGATTATTTGGAAATCCGTGTGGGTTAATGCTCTTGGGTGCAATAGCTTGACTATGAGACAGTTCCATTTCGTTTACTTCTCTATCGTGAATATGGCCATTTATAGAGAAGATGCCCAAAGTCTAAACCTTCTAGGAATCAAGCGACATAGTCTCCTCACAATCCTTTTAGGGTTGGCAAGGGAAAGGACCTTGTGCCTAGTGAGACTGTGGGTGTGGAGAGTTTTATTCCTACTAAGACTCATAATAGGAACATGGGTCAAAAGAGGACCTTTAAGGAGCGCCAGGTAGGAGATTCCTTTAATAGATTTGAGGTGCTAGATGATCTTGGTCAATAGGAGGTGAATCTAGGAATGTTCCTTTTAGATCAGGGTGTTTCATAAGGGGTTTAGGAAGGAATTATTCCAGATTACAACCATAATTCTTAGGAGATTGGGGCTATTAATTTAGAAATAGATTTTGGTGCCAGGTGGTTTACCACAAGAGTCTAAAGACTGTGGAAGTACACTTGGGTATTGGGAGAGTCTAATCCATTTGGTAAGAAGTAGGGGGCCGGAGCTTAGGTAGAAGGCTCCTTGATTTGGGATTTGCTTGATGTCGGAACAGAAGTGGGCGTTATGGTGGTAATGCGAGGGTGGCTTTGCTTTGTACGGAATCGCTGAATTCATCCTCTTTTGGTGGGTGTCCTCCCGAAGTCTTTGCATGCCTGCGTGGTTGTTTTATGATGCAGGTTGAGAGCTATTGCTTCTCTCCAGGCATGCATAAAAGCCTGGCCCGGAACACGGTAGTTGCTGCGGTCTCATATTGGTTGTAATTTTGGGCGCTCCTTTGTTTCCCTTAGTTGTTGTGGGTGGTTTTAAATGCCATTATGGGTTGGATGAGAGAAGAGTGGTATTGTTAGTTGGAACCCTCTAAATTTCCTTTTTTAGCGATAACATCTTTACCTTTGGATCAGACTACGGTAAGCCCTCATAATGGGTGGATTTTACTTGGAATAATGGGAGTTGGGAGGCCATTATTCTTGAGAGACACCGGCCTTATTTCTTGGTGTCCTATTTTGGGTTGGTGGAGGGTTGTCTTCTTGCTCAGAGATTTTGGACTGGAGGGGTTAAGATCATTGTCCTATTAAGTTTTCTACTACTGCGGCTCAGGTTGCTTGGTTCCCATCTTTCAAGTTCCAACTTATGTGGTTAAGAGATTCTTCTTTGTTAGTGCCATGGGAATGGAGTAGAGGGAAGAATACTTGGCCTCCCATGCTCTGCCTACTTTGCTACAATATAAAATGCTCAACCACTGCAGATTGGAATCATGATACTTTTAACGAGAAATATTTTTTCAGCTACTAAGGGTTGTTTCCCTCAAGGCGCTTCACTGGATGTCATCACTCAAGAGATAAGGGAGGTTGGTCTTTCAGAGGATTTACTTAGGGAGGAGGCTTGGGCTAGGAAAAATTTGGAGGAGTGTGAGTTGTGTGAGGAAATTTATTGGAAATAGAAGGCTCGAGTTGAGTGGTTACAAGAGCGAGAAAAAAATACTGCTTTCTTCTTTAATTCGGCGAAGGCTAGGAGACATGGTAATTCTATGCCTATTTTGGTGAATGACAAGGGTGAGCATTTATCTTCTTTTCAGGATATGTCTAGAGAATCTTTGCAGTTCTTTGCTTCTTTATTTTGTGAAGAATCTTAGGATGGTTCGATGGAAGAAAATCAAGTTCTTTCCCATATTCCCTCCTTGGTCGTTAGGGAGATGAATGAGCATCTTTTGAGTAATTTCTCACTGAAGGAATTAGAGGCTATTATTTTATAGATGAAGGGAAAGCCCCAAGCCTCGATGGTTTTCTAGTTAAATTTTATCAAGAATTTTGGGATATCATTAAGTTGGACTTGTTGGAGGTGGTTGGTGAGTCTCTGAGAAACAAGCAAATGATGATGGCTTTAAACTCTACGTTCCTTTCTCTCATTCCCAAATGTGAGGGGGAAGATCATCTGAGTCAATTTTGTCCCATTTCTCTTTGTAATGTGGTGTATAAAATCATTTCCAAGCTGATTGCTGAAAGGATGAAGCAATGGATTAGAGGGCTTATCTTAGAGGAACAAAGTGGTTTTGTGGAGGATTGAATTTTTTTGGATGGGGTGGTCATTTCTATTGAGACCATTCATTTGATTGCATCCTAAAAAGAAAAGGTGATGTTCATCAAGCTAGATATGGTGAAGGCTTATGATAGAGTGAGGTGGTCCTTTTTGTGAAAAATTCTTATTGATTTTGGATTTGTTGAGGAATGGATCCAGTGGTTGAAATGCTATGTTACCTCCACTTCATTCTCAGTGTTGATTAATGGTGAGCCTTCCTCTCTTTTTAGTGCTTCTAGGGGTCTTCATCAAGGGGATCCTCTCTCTCTCCTTATTTATTTATTCTTCTTCTGGAAGGCCTGGGTAGACTTGTGAAACATAATGTGGAGTTTAGTTTTATCCAGGGATAGAGGTGGGGAAATGGTTTTCCTCCTCAATCTCACCTGTAATTTGTGGATGATACGACCTTGATGGGTCTAGCCAATATCAGAGAAGCTTTGAATTTGTGCAAGGTTTTGGATATCTACCTTACCACTTCTGGTCAAAGGATTAATGAAGACAAATCCTCCATTTTCTTCTTTAATACTCCGAGGCTTATTCAATAAAGGATTTCTCGTATCTTGAGTTTCCAGATTCGTTCTTTCCCTTTAATTTATTTGGGTATTCCTATCTGTTTTGATAGACTTCCTAGTGAATCATGGCAGAATATTTTGGACAAGTTTTGTTTGAAGGTTAATCATTGGACTCATCGATGGTTGTCCTTTGTTGGTCAAGTTCAACTGCTAAAGTCCATGGTGTAGGATCTTCCTATTTATAGGTGCATGTTATAGGTGGCTCTAGTTGGGTTTGTGAAGGATTTGGACTCTCTGGCTAGACAATTCTTATGGGTGGGTAGCTTATCCTCTTCCAAGTGGAGCTTGGTTAAGAGGGATGTTGTGTGTAGCCTAAGGTAGTTTGGGGGTCTTGGATTATGACAGGTGACTTGGTCAGGGTTGGCTTTCATTGTAAAGCTCTATTGGAGGTGGTGTGTGGAGCATGATCATATCTGGGCTAGGATTTTATCTAACAAGTATCTTTCAGGGGTTCATAAGGAGGAGCTTCCTAGGTTTCCTCTAGTGGGGAAAGGCTCTATGATTTTGGGAACACTTAAGAAAAGGGGATACACTGATCAAGGAGGGCCTATTTTGGATATGTAATAGGGGGGTTGAGGCTCTCTTTTGGTCTAATTCTTGGGATGGTTTTAGTCCCATTCTGAGTTAGTACTCTAATTTGGTGACTCTGTCTCATCACTTTTTGGAGGTTGGTTGGTCAAGGGTGAATGATTTTAAGAGTTTTGATTCATGTGGATAGGTGGAGGTGGCTTAGTGGAAGGATCCTTAAGATTGGCCTATTCGTAGGTTGGAGGAGGATTATGTTGTGCTTTAAAATATTTTGGCTGGTAGACAATGTAGCTTCCTTAGGGATAAGGACATTTTGGCTTGGAGCCTGAAGCCTAAAAGTGCTTTCACTGTGGCTAGTGGTTATCAAGAGTTGTTGTATCATAAGTTTGGGTGGGTTGAGGTCCCTTGGTGGAAATATGTGTGGAACAAGTTCTCATGGCCAAAGTGTAATTGTTTTGTGTGGACTTTGGCTTGGAATGGATATTTGACATGGGATAATCTTTGTAAGCAAGGATTCCAGGGTCCCTCTATGTGTGTTCTATGTGTCTACAGTGAGGATGATTCTTCCCATTTGTTTTTCCATTGTTCTTATTCCATGCTACTATGGCATTGGTGGTGGGGTGTTTGGAAACATCCTTGTGTCCATGTGTCTTCCCTTGTTGAGTTTTGGAGTAGTCTAGGAAGGCGCCTCTCCCAGATCTCTTTTCTCCAGATTGTGTGGAGCATTGGTCCTATGTTCATCCTCTGGAAAATTTGGTTAGAAAGGAATCGTAGGATTTTTCATGGGGATAAGATGATGGCTCAAAAGGTCTGGCACAAAATTATTGCTATGATCTAAGAGATAGTGGAAGCCAAATGTGAAGTGGCCTTTCTATTGGAAAGAAGTGATGCTTAGATTATGAATAGATTAGGCTTGCAAGGGTTGACTTCGGTCTCTACATGTGTCAGAAGAGGAAGGAGGGCGAAGAAGGAGGTTCAAAGGGTTGGAAGATGGTTGCCTCCTCCGACAAATTTCCTGAAGATTAATACTAGCAGTTCCTCTTGAGGTAACCCAGGGCCTACTGGGATTGGTGGAGTTGGTAGAGACTATTCTGGTTCAGTCATTTTCCTTTTCTCCATCCATAAGGGGTAGCTTTTTAACAACCTTATGGAAGGGCTAGAGATTCTTTGTGATATTAAGCATGTGTGTGCCTTGGGTTGGCATAAGATTATTTGTGAATATGATTCACAAATTATTGTTAATATGTTGCTTGAGGAAAGGGTGGCTAAAGTTAATTGGCAAATTGCGTTGGTGGTTTATCAGATTTTGCAGTGGTGCTCTACTTTGGAAGTGGTGTCTTTTTTCCACATTCCACGTGAATGGAATAGGGTGGCTGATTGTTTGGATAAGTGGGATTTTGAGCATGAGGATGGTTGGAGGATTGAGGGGTGGAGTTAGTTATCCCTAAGTATGTTCATGAGATCTAGAGAGGTCATTCTTGGGATGGAGGGATAAGTTGCTGGTGGTTGTTTGGCTGGTAGTTTTGTTTTTGTTGGATGTTCAAGGTTTTCCTTTGTGGGAGCTTATGGGTTCCCTGACCCTTATGTATTGTTAATTTATTGATTTCAATAAATTTTTTACCCCCTTTTATTAAAAAAAATAGCATTAGCCTCATCTCTTACACTCTCTACATTTATGCCCATCTGGCCCTATGGCATGCCAAAAACATTTACCCTTGGTAGATAGGGAATTTCCTGGTTCACTCGTTTAGTAACATTTGTATCCTTTGCCTCATCAACACCCAAAGGATAATCAACCAAGGATGGTTGATCAAGCTTTCTCTTGGGAAATAGCAATAATAGAATTCTCCTCATGAGCAGTAGCTATTGTAGGTGGTTGTGCTTGATGTGAAGGCTCTTCCACTACTAGTCCCTTACTTCTCTTGGCATATACTATTGGGTCTATAGGTGGATGATATGTAGGTTTTTCTTCTACCACTAGGGATTTTCTAGCCAACTTGTTAGCATTATCCAATATTTTTTAGATCTTGGAAATGGGATCTCTTATTTTTGCAAAGGCTCTAGGGTAATTTTCCATCTTCTTTACCCTTTGCTCCTCTCCCTTTATGAAAGAAACCCGCTTTACCCTTCTTTCATTTACATCCTTGTTAGTTAACAAAATTTTTGATTACATCTTCACCAAAAAGTACTTGATGTACAAATGTAAATCTTCTTATGATTATTCTTACTTGATTAATGAATCCTTTAGGGTCAAAGGTTCTTGTGACTTCTTGAGCCATCCTATATTCTTGGAACATAGGGTATTTTAATTGCGGGCCTTCCCTAGTTACCATGAAATCATAAAATATTGTATTAAAAGAAAAGGAGCCTTTCTTTTGTCCTTTTGAGTGGCCTTTGTCAGATTCGTTCAATTGCCACATTATTTCTAGATATGCCATTATGATAGGAATATACCTTGGAAAAATATGACATCCTATAGGACATCTATATACCTTGATTACAATTGAATCTAAATGGAGATACCAATCTCCCTAATTATGTTTCATGCTTAACTCAAGAACTCTCTCCTTAGGCCTTGGGAAATCCAAGATTTATTTATGCAATCTTCCCTCTTCTACACCCATGAATCCCAAAACTCTCTTGATGAATTGGTCTTCAAAAAACACATAGTTAGAGCTTGCACATTGCATATCCTATATGTGCATCCAACATTGGATAGGGTGAGGCTTACAACTATTATCTGCCATCATAACTTACATGGATTTATCCCATTTTTTCTATCCTCATATAGAAACATGTGGCATAACAAAGAATACCACCTAAAATTAACCATTTTTTATTTTCCTTAATCTCCATAGTTAGCTTATTGTGGATTCCGTTGGAAATATAAGTAGCAAAATCAAATTCATTATTCACTAATAGTTTATGAATGTTTGTTGCCATGTACATCAGTGAGACATGGATCTTGGTCTTTGCATATCCTCTAAAGACTTGGCACAAAGAATGGTATGTCTTGATAAAGTAATCCTCAAATAGATTAATGTTAAAAGGATCTACCTTATTTGATGGAATTTTGATAGACTTTATGTCAAATCCCTTCAACATGTGTTTGGGAAACTAGAGGACTCTATAGTTGTGTTCCTCTTATTGATACTTCTATTTAAACAAGTCAAAGTCCACAATTTTTTTCTGAGCTAGCTTCAAACTAGAGATTTCACATATGGAGGCTTTATCAATTAGCACTAGAACTCCACCATTTGCAACCCTAATGACTTGGGAATTCTCATCATAATTCCTAGCCACATGTCAAATTAATTCTACATTCATGAAGACATTAGGAACTAAATTTTTTCCTAAGTAATATACACATACATTTGAGATAGGGACTCAAGAAGCTCTCTTATTATACCAATAACTAAAAAGGATCTACCTAGTGATAGGGAGCTCAACATCCCTACATTATCTACCAATATCAACCAAACCACTTGAAGCATCAACCCCACGTATATCTTTTCTAGATGATCCAGGGAGTTGAACAATTAGGTCCTCATTGAAAGGTCTTTTTGATGAGGACAATTGACCCTTTGATTGACTCATTTAAAAAAATTAGCTTGACTTATAGATTGTGTAGTAAACTAGGGTTTTGTGTTTTTGATATTCTTAGACAATTCTCTTTATTTATTTAGGATTAGGTTTGAGTTTTATTTGTTATGATATTTATTTATTTTATTTTTAATTTTATTGGTTGGAGAGCCTTAAAGTTAAACCACTCCACTCTTATCTTTAAAACCAAGAAACTACTGACTATGACCTATGAAGTATCAACTAATATAGATTATATTAAATTAATTTAATTTATTATTGAAGATTATATATTCATGTGATAAATGGTGGCCTAATTAGATAATCAAGTTTCCTCCAAAATATGATGAATATGGAGACATGTCGATATCCAGAATGGAAAGAGACTATTTGTAATGCCCTAAATTTAAGACTCAAAATACAATTAAGGACAAAACACAACTATCAAATTTCACTCAAGAATGCTTGTAAAACTCACAAAGCTACTATCAAAGAAGGCACTACAAGGAAGCATGCAACATTTGACTAGTTATAGATTGATATGTTTAGTTAAAAAACTAAATTACTTACACAATCCTAGGAGGGTTTTCAAATGGGGACATGGAATTTAAATCATCAAGATAGACTTATATAGTCCAACCAACACATTCATAAACTGACAACACAATCAAGTCATAAGCTAAGCAAATACCTTACATCAATATTAACTCAAAGTAACAAGAAGAGAGCAAACCCTAGGGGCTAGACCTAATTCCTCGGGGGGGCTCATCTCTGACGACCTTGCCTATGTATATAATTCACAAAGGAAGTGTAGTTCGACAACTAGACTTCAACCATCTCCCACATGGCTGGATAGCAAGGAATAAACTCACTAGGTTTAAAAAAGATGGCTTAACATCCACATCAAACACAAATCACTAGCACCTTGTGATGCCCAAAATTTACGCCATGGCAAAAACACAGCTAACAATTTTTATTTTATTTTATTTTAAGAGAAAGACAACCCAAACACTCCCTAAAAGTTTTACCATGTGTTACAAGTTCACACTTACCTCTTTGTGCAAGCTTAAGGCCGAGCGTTGATAACGACGTTACTTCTAACCCAAATAACAACGTTGTTAAATAAACCTATGATGATGATTAACATTAATATTGTCCCCGATATTAGTAATGCTAAACATATATTTATATTAATAATTATCATGGGAACTAAGATTCTAATATCCAATTTGAAACTCAGAATGGTTCGTTCATTAGCCATATCATCACTTGACATTGTACTAGTACTACTCTTAGTATTTCCACCCTCATCATTGCCACATTTATGATTGATACCATCAAAATTACCGATAAGGTAATTATTGATGTTAACGTTCTACTAAACCCAAGGAGTGAGATAAAGTATTATTGTTTCATTTACTTATTTACATGCCAACTATTTAAATTCATTTACCCACTTTTATAAATATTCTTTAAGCACAATTATTCTATTTATCTCAAGGAATGATTTAAAATAATAGTAATGATCATCTCTTATAATTAAATAAATTAATTCATATATTTATATATTTAGTTTAAAAGGAACCTAAAGAGAATATCCTTTTTCTTTTATTTAAAAGGAATGGAATAAATGCCTAATTAAATACTTAACTTTACCCCTTTTATTTTATTTTATTTTTACATACTTCTATTTTAAATTTAATTAAAGCTTGTGGGTCATGTGGTTTCCTTAAATACAATTAGCTATATATTGTTTCATTTACCTATTACATATTACTACCTTCCCTCATAAAAATAAAATAAAAGAAGAAGAAACGGGTCAGAATGAACCAATCTCACGGTAATTTAACGATGAATCGGAAGGTATGATTACTTTTGCGATGGTTGGCGGCGTTTTCAATGGAAGCGATAATTTTTATTTGATGGCGGGTGATGTAAGACTATCTTATATATAGATTTTGATTGCCTATGGCGACAGCAAGGATAGAATTACCACCGCTTCGCTTCAAGTATACCCATTTCTTTTCATTTTTACCGCTCTGGCTTGCTCTCACCGCACGCTACTTAGGAGTTTTGTAACATTTTCCCCTGTAAAACCTTACACTTTTTACTTGTGCACCACACTGAAAATCCTTTTTATTTTTCTATCGTTTTCACTTTTCACCATTTTCCACATTCGTCGGTGGCAGGAAACTTTATCTTTAGCGGGTTCGCAAGTCTTGTTTGCACCTTTCTCAAAGGCATGCCAATACCAGGGTTGATATTTGCAATGATGAGGGTCAGTAAACTACTTAATGCCGAGTAGGATTGGCAACCACATGTTTGATATTTTGATCTCCATTCGTTCACAACATGACACATTATTCGCATCGTTCACAATATTCAGCAACGAAATGCTAAGACAATGACAAAATATAATACTACAATTTTTAGTTAACTTTCTGATATACGTGGATTATTAAATATTATGGGCATTGGGATTTTACTTAAGAATTTATTAACTACATAAATTTATTATTTATTATTAATTGTTTAAAAAGTATTTTTATTAATATTTGTTATAATTTGACTTTATATTTAGTTTATTTATTTAAATTTTAAATTTAGATTTAAATTTGAAATTTATTTCAATTATCTATGTTTTTAATGAAATTTCAAATATTAATTAAAAATTATTAGAATTATTCAAATTTATAATTATTTGTCTTATTAAAATTTTAATATCGTAGGATAATCATACTTTAATTTTAAGTTTAATTTATATAATAATTAAAATTTTAATTGTTATAGAATATTTATATTTTTAAGTTTTATTTTAATTTATATAATAAAAATATTATAATTTCATTATAGTTTGACTTTGCATTTAGTTCATTTTTTTTTAATTTTCATTTTTTTTTTATAAATCATTTAATTATTTGTCTTTTTATGAAATTATAAATATTAATTATTACAAATTGTTAAAATTAATTTAATTTATTTGTCTTATTAAAATTTAAATTATTGTAAAACATATATATTTTGAATTTAAATTTCAATTCATGTAATAAGTAAACTTCAAACTTAAAATCTAAATTATAAGTTATAGAACAAGAGAGAGAGATAAACTAACTTTTGATTAATCTGTTTAGTTTATTAAACTCATTCAATTTTTTAATTTTATATCGGTACGAATACTTCTCCATTTGACTTTTGGTTTTTTTAATATAAAATTTGTTGTATATTCTTAAAGTCATAAAGTTTTTAATATTTGATGACGATATAATACTGTAAAATGTGTTGTGGTATTGATAATTTTAATTTTTGAATTGTAATGTCATCTTAATAAAAGATTTTAAAAGATGCCATAAAACTCTTACAAAATTTGTAATATTATTTTATATATTATATTTTATTATTTATGTCATCAAAATTGAATTTACTACCAGCAATTCATTTGAGAAAATTCACCGCCATGAAAAAATTCACCTCATGGAAATTCACCACCAGCAATTCATCATCATGGAAAATTAATCACAAATTTTTAATGTGATGGATTTCTCGCTATTGTGAATTGCTAGTGGTGACTTTTCCTTAGGTGAATTTGTCATGGTAGTGAATTTTCCCATGTAATAAAAATTGATGACGGTGAATTTTCCTATAACCATTATTTATATATTATTTATTATACTTGTATTTATGTTATATATTATATTGTATAATATATAAATTGATAAATATATGTATATGTATGTTATATTTAATATAATGTAAATTTATTTTCAAAATAATAGTATAATTATATTTATTATTATATAAATTAATATATAAAAATCTAATAGTTTAATTGATTTATAGAGAAAGCAAGAGAGAGGAAGAAAAAGAAAGATAGAGGGGAAGACAATTTTAAATAGAGAGGTGGATATATAGAGAGAGAAATTGAAAAGATAGAGAATGAGAGAAAGAGAGATATTGGGAGCTAAATTTGTACTCCACTATATCATCACCCCTTAAATTGAATAACCACAATTTTGAAGCTCAATTTGTTATTTAAATTAAATATATTTATTTCTTATTATATATG
>VDFB02352644.1:0-43978 GCA_007258455.2 Sequoia sempervirens
CCTCAGACTTGTCACAAAAGTTCAGACTTGTCACAAAAGTTGGACCACTTAGTGTAGATTGACAGGGGTGTGTAATGCCCTTGCTTTGTACTTCTTTGTTTTAGTTTGAATAAATTTTTACCCCTCTTTTAGTGTTAATATTCAATAAGAGTCCTAACATATGACAACTAGGTGAGTCACTATAAATGAGACAAAATAAAATATAAATTAATAATAGAAGAAGCTTCATATAAGCATGACATGTGTGGTGAGAGAAGATAGCTCTCACAATGTGAAACATGTACAAGTCAACACCTAAGGAAATTTATACTATGCATAATAAACCTAAGATATTCAAATAAATAAATAAAATTATTATGCACTCTAATAACAAGTCTATCATTGCATCAACGACCACATAAAATTTAAGCTTGACTATTTTTTTTCACAAACGTGGCTATTCATTCTAGCATGCACATGTGATATTAAAAAATGATTTTTTTTTAGGATATTTTGGTGAATCTATGTTCTGATGATCATGTTCAGGAGAACATTAAGTTTAAATATTGATTTGCTAAAAAATATAATATTTTGCTCCAAACCTATGGTGATTTTTTCGTCTATAGGGGAATCCATATTTATTGAAAATTGGCCAATGGAAATTTCTTAATTATATAGGATACTATTTGCATTTATTCAAGTGATATGTTGATTTGTATTGTACAAGCTCAAGTCCCTTGTCAATGATAAGGAAATTTTAGATCCTTGTTAAAGCCAAGGTTAAAGAAATTTTGTGGCTAGAAGGATTTCGCATACTTCATGTACACTCACTCTATTTTTTTCCTAGTAGTACAAAGTGCAAGAAGCGGTTCCCAATTTAGTTTCCTTGATATTCCTTTATATTTCTACTAGTACCCACTACACTTAACGAAACCTTTTGGTGTCTTTGATAAAAAAACATTGTCACTCCCTCACATATGTAGCATAGTAGTAGGTGATTCTATCCTTGTCAATGTACAAATCCTTTATCAATGATGCAATATTTAGCAAGTCTTATTTTTCTAGCTAACAATATTTTCCAATGACATGGATAGGAGATTCCTCAAACTAGAGATACTATCATATGCTAAATATGGATTGTTAACTTGCTATAATGTATTGTTACTTGGTGTAACATATGCATGATAGCTTCTTTGTTTTTTTTCTTTGCTACATTGAATTATGTAACATGTTGTTGAGAATATGTATTCAAACCTTGGAGCTCTTTGTCAAAATTGTACATCAACCATGTACCCTTCAATTGCCTACATGAATTGTACACCTTGACATATGGATCATGTATGGAGACTTAATAAGTGGCCAATAATTTTTTGATTAAACTCCATGTCGCATGGATCATCTTGCAAGAGCTAGGATACATAGGTTAAGGATGCCAACTTGAACCTTGAATCCCTTAGATTTAACATGATGAATGCTTATAAAGTAAGAGGGCCACTAGTTTAAGCATTAAAATAGATAATTTAAATAAAACAAATCAAATTAAACAAAGTACATTCATACTCTTTGACATATGTGAGATTAGATAATTACATCCCTAAAAAGAATTATGCACTACATACAATGTAAAAGATAACATAAACAACTTAATGTGTGATAGATATATGTATTATTTAATTATTATTGAATTTTAGTTCAAAATCTAAACATTATTTATGCTCATAAAATAAAATTTTGAGTGATAGTTGTCATTAAAATTGTCTTTAATTTTTTAACATAATTTAAAAAGCATATCTATAAGTGTCAATTTTAAATTGTGTAGTGAATCTTAATATTGTTTTATCATTATAAATAATTTTGATGTTGTTTGACCATCTTAATAAATTATGAATGAATGATAATTTGTTGCCCTCCTTTAAATAATATGTACCAACTTAATTGTAGATGAGCTAAAACACTATAATCTTTGAGCCTGTGCATGTGAACTAAAAGAATATATATCTATCTAAAATTAAAAATAAATAACTAATTTTAATTTTCAAAAATTGTTATTATTTTTTCACATCATTATTATGTATATAATTTTAACAAATGCCACTTAGTGGCTAGTACTTGCCTTTATAATACTGTAATTATTGTTTTTTAGATTTGAAAAAAAATGTTGCAAATAAAAATAAATGTAAGTTTTGTGCATTATAGTGTTTTAGTATTGATGATTAGTTCTTTGCATGACCTAACCCTAACTCTACTCACACCCTAACTCTAACTCTAATCCTAACCCTAACAATAAATTCTAAACCATTATTGTAATCCTAGACCTATCTCTAACTCTAACTATGGTCATAACACAATCCATAACTATGGTAGTAACACTATCCATAACTATGATTGTAACCCTAACCCTAACAATAAAGAATTGTAGAATGACATTACAAAAATAAATCTATGAAAACATTAACAATAAGATTTGAAATAAAGGTATTAGATGAATAAATTTTTGGAACATTATATCCATTAATCATATTTCAGTGATTTTTATTAGTAATATTCTATTTTTTAAATAGTTCTAACCATAATTTTTACTTATTCTTAATTCTAATCCTAATCTTAATTATAATGCTTTTAAGATTATAAAAATTAATAATAATAAGATTAGAATTATAATTTAATTAATAATTATAATAATTTTATATATTTAAATTTAATTTTTATTTGTATTTATGTATGTTTTGAAGTTAATAAAATTTGGAAAATTAAAAAGTGGTAATATCAAATAGTTCAAGATTTAATTTAAATTTTTATTTTAATTATGTAAAATCAAATCCCTTGGAAAATTATTTATTGATGTGCTTTAATTTAAGTTTTATTTTATTATTTTAATAGTGTGAATCCAAATCTCTATAAAATAGCTAATTGATTTTTCGTGTAATTGTTTTAATAAAAAAAAAACAATTACATATATTAAAAATCATTCTTAAAGAAAAATGTAAAAATAAGTAAAAATTATTTGTTTTAGAAAGGTTTAATGAAATGACTTTAGAAAGCAAAAACATCTTAGCCAATTATGTTAAAAATAATTTTTTACAATTTTTAAAATTAAATATTTAATATGTTCACTATATATATGAAAACATAAAATTATAATTTTTATTGGTTCAAAACCAACTTATTAATAACATGCACCAACTTAATCAAAACAAAATAAAACATCAATGACATTAGACCCACAATAAGTAACTAACTTTAATTCTTAAACATCCCACTTTATTCTCCACCTCTAAATAAATTAAAAATAAAAAACAAAACGTAACGTTGTATTAAAATGTTTAGAATATGTCAACTAAATAATTAAGTGCTTTAAAACGTTAAAGAATTTTTCAGCAAAGCATAATTTAGGGGTCAACTCAATATCTATTATAAGCAATGGTAAAAGTATTTATCTTTACATCACTAGGTGTATTTTATTGGCATATATGGGAAGTATCTTTTTTTAATTTTTATGTGCCTATTAGCTGATTTGGATAACTTACAAGTTACGAAAAGACTTTCTAATTAGAAATACGTACAGCTAATAAACTTACATTTTTAATTAAAAAATATAATAAGTTAAATTTTCTAATTAAAAATAGGTATGGTTAAAAAATTACTTTTAATAAAATATTTATTAAATACGTAGTCTTTTTTAAGAGAATACAACACATTTAAAATATAAATTACGTTATAAGTCTAAATTTTAATGAGTTCATTTAAATAAAGTTGAAGATAAAATTTGAGGGTAGATATTGAGATATAGTTGTACTAATAAGTGTTTAAAATGTAAATATAATAGATTATTTGTTTATTAATTAGTCATATATCTTTAATTCTCATAATAAATAAAATCACATAAAGAATCATGATTTTCTCTAAAATGATAGTAAAATCTATTAATATCTCATAATATATTGGACTCTTACAAACAAAATACTCTTATACTCACAAAAGTACCACTCTTTCACATAAAAGCCTTTTAACTCCATACAAAACTAATAAAATCATACTCATAATTGATCTGAAAGAAATCTCAACCCAAAAGAAAGCATAATGTAATTTATAAGACTAATACATCCATCTTCTATTGATATAGTACTTCAAATAGTGTTGATTTTTGTCAACAAAATTAATCCAAATTAATTTTACTAAGCTTTATAGATCTAATCCCTAGTGTTTGTATGTGCATCTCTTTCCAACATATAAGATATATATTGATAGAGAAGGTTTTAGAAGGAAGACAATTAAAACTTGTATGTTGAACATATAAATTATTAATGATCTCTTGCTCACATAATTTTATTGACGATCAAAAAGCCTTGCATGGATACCTATTGTACCCATATACCATGCATCCTAAACTATGAAGCAACATTATAATTGAGTATTATTGATCTCTTGCTCACATAATTTTATAGACAATCAAAGAGCCTTGCATGGATACCTATTGTACCCATATACCATGCATCCTAAACTATGAAGCAACATTATAGTTGGGTATTATTGATGTCTTGCTCACATAATTTTATAGACGATCAAAGAGCCTTGCATGGATACCTATTGTACCCATATACCATGCATCCTAAACTATGAAACAATATTATAGCTAAGTATTATTAATCTCTTGCTCACAAAATTTTATAGATGATCAAAGAGCCTTGCATGGATACCTATTGTACCCATATACCATGCATGCTAAAGTATGAAACAATATTATAGCTAAGTATTATTAATCTCTTGCTCACACAATTTTATAGACGATCAAAGGGCCTTGCATGGATACCTATTGTACCCATATACCATGCATTTGAAACTATGAAGCAACATTATAGCTGAGTATTATTATTGATCTCTTGCTCACATAATTTTATAGATGATCAAAGAGCCTTGCATGGATACCTATTGTACCTGTATACCATGCATCCTAACTATGAAGCAAAATTATAGCTGTAATTTGAAGAAGACGAAAAACAAACTCTACCAAAATAATAACATGTAGAATTGATTATTTCATCTACAAGCTTTAGATAGCATAAAAATAAGATTTTTGTCAACCCAAACAAAATTGATATTGAAAAAACTTAAGCACAAATCTCACAACTATACAAAATTATTTATAACATTAAAATTTATAACTTAAATAACCTCATAACCTCTCCTACAACAAAGGATCAAACTTAAATAGCACACTCTAAGCTTCGATTGCTTTAGTGGCTCATATAAAATCATACTAATAGATGGACCTTAGTGAAGAAGCTAGTATGATTTCAGATGAGCCACCTAAACAAATCAAAACTTAGAATATGTTGTTTAAACCATATATCAAAGATGAACCTTAATGGAGAAGCTAGTATGATTTCAGATGAGCCACCTAAACAAATCAAAACTTAGAGTATGTTGTTTAAACCATATATCAAAGATGGACCTTACTGGAGAAGCTAGCATGTTTTCAGATGAGCCACCTAAACAAATCAAAACTTAAAATATATTGTTTAAACCATATATCAATAAACACTCTCACCAAGTTCATCCGACGGTGACCTAATAACCATAGAAGCCTTCATGAGTGTAACCTTCTCACCCATGTGTATCCTCACCATTTTAACTAAAAGCAAAAAAAAAGAAAAAGAAAAAAAAGGGGGATAATTCTATTGAAATTTTTTGTCTATGAGAGTGCAAAATCATATAGGTAACAAGAGCAAATACAAAAAGAATTAGTAAATCTTGTGTTCTTTACTGATTTACGGCTACTGTTCATAGTACATTCAAGCAAGAACGGGAGGCCGTTCTCAACCGGCTCAAATTCTTAGTCAAAATATTGAACGGCAGTGGGGACGGTGTAGATGCACTCCAAGCTCTGGAATGAATCTACATGTTCCACGTTTGGAAATTTGAGCCACTGTAGTGAACGCCGTTTTCTACACCCCGTTGCCGTCCTCTGTTTTCAATTTCAATTTCTGTACTGCGAAATCCCTAATTCTATCTCTGTAGAGGAATGTCTGATTCATGAAGATCCTTTTCTTTTGGCAGCAGAGAAGATCTGCAGAGAGGGCAAGTATTCTGATAGTTATTGATCCACTTATCCAAACACTTACTGTGAAAAATATGGCGGCAATTAAACAGTTGCCGAATTTTCTCATCTTTCTGAACAGAGCTCAAGCAAACGGCGCACATAACATTCTCCGCATACTCACAAATCCTATCTGCTAAAGAATCCAACGTACAGAGAGGTAAACTGTCCCTGATCTTGCAGGCAGACACAGAGGAAACGCAAATGACCGAGGGTATCTCTGGAGAATTTCGCCCTGAAACCCTTTGCTGCTGAGCAAGTCCAAGGCAAGAGAAAAGCCATTGCATTACATTTCTTATATAAGCTAGGGTAAGTGCTAAGGCAACGACATATCTCGGAATAACCAGAGCAGAGAAATTTGTTGCAAACACCATGATTACACGATGCCCTAATTCCAATTCCAGTTCCAGTTCCTCTTGTCCTTCAAAGATTTTAAAGATGACAAAGAGGCATTTCAGAGATTCTCGGATTGCAAGTAGACGACAGAGAGGTATTTCAGATGTGACCAGATTGCAAATAGATGATAACTATAAGCCTTGACAGATCCGCCCCATTCCGAAAGACGCGGTATGTACCGAATCATTGTTTGATATTATCTAGATATATATTTTATTATATTTTGACCATTGCCTAAGACAGGTACTCTTTATTAAAGGGTCGCATGTTAATTAACTAGCAATCGCACCTGTGGGGTGCAATGGGGACGCCGAAGAGAATAGAGTGATAATAGTAAGTTAAAATTTGAGAATTCATTAAGGTTAAGATATAAAGGGTCTTTGTCTTGTACAAAGATAAATAGAATATCAGTTAATGTATATAGATTGTCTAGATTATCATTTTGCATTACATTTGGCATTTGAGTGCCTTCTTGTCTGTGTGACCTGTTAATCATAAACTGCGCTACACAATACAAAAGATATCTTACTTTTGTGACTTTATTTGGAATATTGGTAGACCTTTTCCCATTAAAATGTACATTGTTGAATATCTCCATTAGAAGCACAGCATGATCTGCCTGTCTTCTTAGAAACCTGTAACAACCAATATTTGTGCTTAGTTACTTTATCAGTACTGTCGACTGTAAACAAGTAGGTAATCAAAATATCAACTCACCTAGCACTCTGTTGTTTCCACTATTCATGCAAATATCTGGCTGTCATTTGAAGAAAAAGAGAGCCACTATAGCAAAGAAGCTTTTCACAAAAGCAAATAGCTTCAAAATACCTTGTTTTAATTCGTGAGCAATTTTTTCCTCTCTTATTCCTCATTTGTTTGAGGCTGCTTGCTTTAGTGTGACAATGTTTCCCACAACACCAACCCCTTCATCTGGCTCCCCTGTATCCTCTGTTCATACGCCTTCAGTTCTATTTGAATGTTGTTGTTTGGGGTATTGGCTTTTTGACACATTCTGAAAACAGATCTTAAGAAAAAAATTATTATTTGTTTCCCACAAACCTGGATATTGCTCAATGAAGGGCTGAAAACCTCACTACTTCTCTGAAAAAACTTGCCATTTTCCAGGTTTTTCCCTCAAAACCAAAAATGTGTTGTTCACGTGCCTTGGTAATATTTCCACTTTTTGAATGCATGTCTACCAGGGCAGTCACGACCATAATATCTGATAAAGTTCTTCTGTTCTTTATGCTTCAATGGATGTACATATTGTTCCAAAGCTCCCATTTTAGCATGGGCAGGGAGGATGCTAGCAAAGGTTGCCGAATTTGGCTTTAAACCTGAAAATTGCGTTTACTTGGAAATTTCTACAGCCTTTTCAACAAATCCATTTTGTGCATATCCTGCAATTGTTGCAGTCCTCAAGACCACATATCTTTGAGGCACCTCGTCAAACACTTCACATGTCTGTTGCAGTTTTGGTGTTGGCAACGACACAGATCTGTAATAAGAGCACAACCCATTAGAAGTCACCTTTTCCCCATTCAAACTTGCTTTGATGCATAAAGCTCGCATAATCCATTGCATATGGAAACGCTTTAAATGAAGAATTGTAAACTTTCTTTAACAAGCCAATTCAATTTTTTTGAATGACAACCTCGCTCATGGTTTAGAGGGTTGTGGTTGTAATCTTGGAACCCCATCTGCATGAAAAGTATTTAATTACTGGATTGATATCTAACTAAAATGCTTATGTTCACATTACTACAAATGCGTGACAATGGTATAAGGAGAAACACCTTTGTCAAGCTGGATTTGATGGAGGCTATCAACTCCTCAGATACAACAGTGTTCATTGCTTCAACTGAATCTGGAATACATAAAAACTCTTCTGATGCAACAATTCTCTTTGACAAATAAGATAGAAAACTTGTGTGCTAACAAAAATTACAGAGAACAAAGAGTCTTCTTCCCTATAATGATAATGCTTAATGTGAGGTTGGCCAGCATGCAAACAAGCATACTTTTAGCTAAAATGAGCAATCAATTATTCATGGAGGAATAACTGCACAGCACTTGATCCAAAAGGGACACATTTTTTGTACTTCATGGCATGCTTTTGGACAAAGAACAATTTCTTTAATGCTGGAAGTTTTTTGCGGTGGTATGGGACATCCATGTGTAGGATTTGGTGTGTGCGAAGATCTTTGAAACTAAGTATTTTGCAGTTTTTGGCAACATTGCCAGTTGCAACAGGCCATGCAAATGCAAAGGCAGCAACAAATTTGTCATCTTCCATGGTGAATGGCATTCCAATTCTCAATTTTTTTCTTTTTCTAACATTTTCTTGGTCATTTCAACTCCCTAGAGAAATGAAATCTTATATATCCAATCATCAATGTATAGACATGGAAAGAAAATATCACTTGCTTGTAGACTTGTTAAGAGGCTTATAGTTAGAGTTTCCATAGTGAATTCTCTAAAGTAGACATGACTGTTACACCAGCAGAAGCAGGGTCATGGTTTTGAGAGCATCTTGAGGGACTATTAGAGCTAGGACATTGGTATATCAGCTCTATGTACAAACCTGTGTGACTTCCATCTTTTGATTTCTTTATTTGCAATTATGAGCAAATCCCAATTCACATTCTCAAGATTAGTAGTTTACTTCTCTTAGTAGTACTGTTTGGTTTTATAATTGCTGTTTGAAGAGCTCTTGAGGAACTTACAGCATCAAAGCAACTTATTCAAACATAGGGCTAAGCTTTTGTGTATTGGATGGCTTCTTCAGGGTGATGAGCTTCAAGGCCTCTACATACCCTGGCATTTGTTACTAAATGTCTTTTGATACCAAAGCTATATTAATACATGGTAACAAATTGATATGAAGTGGATATTTCCAGTCAGCCACTTCCATCCCCCTTAAATGCTATCATTTACCACAAATCAATTACTGACTCTCTAACGTGTAGGCAACAAATTGAACTTGTGTGGTGATTTTTTCTCATCGCATGTGTTGTTGTCATTGTATGTAAGTTGTAACCACAAATAAAACAAGCAATCAGTAAAGGAATGTGATGAACCATTATAGTGTACCTATTTCCTTTATTTAGCTTTGCATTAATTAGGCATTGGTAAGTTTATGAGAATGATTGAATAATTGTTGTCAAGTGTTTTGTCCATGATTGCACTTCTATTTATGCAAAATTGATTTTTTATTTAATGTTATCCCTCCACAATTTGAGTCTGTCTGCAATACACTTGTGCTACAAAAGATATTAACAAAGATCAGCTATTCTCTTCATAGTATTTTTTTTTCATTCATGTAGATAAGGACTGTATATAGTTTCTTAGGGAGTTTCTTTGTTGATATGTGGTGAATGTGTTGTTTATAGTCAAGCATTCTCTTAAAAGATAGTTACAACTCAAATAGCCAGTACTTGTTGTTTGTTTGCGTAAATACTGCTTACACCAGAAGGCCAAGTCCTTCTCCTCAGACATCTGCTTCTCAAGCTCCACAGTTGGTGGTTCTTGGAGGAATTTGGTGCCCCCTGATTATGCAAAGCACACATACGCAGCAGCCCATCAAGCTCCAGGACTTTACAGTCCCCTTTCAAATACTACCACTTCTCATTCCCAGTCACACTATTGCCAATCACCAATTCCCCAAGAATATTATTCCCAGGGGAATCAATCTTCTCAACTACAGTTCACATTACCTATCAACATCATACTCCTTCACAGTCTTTAAGCTCACCTCAAGGGCCTTTACAGTTGACAGGATAGTCTTTTGGCGCTAGGGGAACTTCTGCAGATGGTGGCAGAGAGGAAAGTGTAGGAGATGGAAAATCAGAGAGTTCCAGTTGGAAAGGTGAAGAAAATGCCCAAAATGGAGAGGCGATTAATATGGGCAGTTCTCTGTCACTGAGAAAACCTCTACAGTCTGTAGATGGAGATGAAGAAGATAGCAGAGGCAGTGAAACTGCTTTGAAATTTTAGCTGATTGTGCAGGTTTTTTGGCTAGATGAGTGATACAGGAGGTGACTTCTATGCTCTAATTAGTTTGTGTTTAAAGTGAGACGATCCTGTGCTAACTACCATTTTGACCGTTTTATGCAAATTAAACTTCTAAAATACATAAATATGACTAGGCCACATTTTTGAGAGGTGGTTTGACTTTCCACTTATGTTACCCTTATCAATGACAGTCTCAACGGAGTGATATCTTTTGTATAAAGTTGAGGACAACATCATCAACTTAACTGGTCATATGGCCAACAGAATCTGGCGGTGTCCGAAAATCCTAGCAGCACTAAAAATGAAATGGCAGGATTTGTTGCGGTGAAGAGTCCAATCCAGAAACTTCATAGTGGCAGTAGACACAACAGTTCGATACACTAATAAATCAGTTTTGACCAGCAAAGCATGTTGAGACTTTGACTGTGTGTGCAGGATTACTGACAAATATGATTCATTTTCATATTTTTCAATCGGTAGTTGTATCTTTTATACAGTTTTGTTGAGTGAGTTGAGTTTTTTTGTTGGAGGTAGTAATTCAATGTTCATAGACAATGTCTTCAGTTTTTTTGTTCCACATCACAGTAATATAAAAAACACAGTTTTTCTCTCTTCTTGAAATTGCAACCTCTTCTGTCATGTTCAAATTTTTGACTGCTGGCCATGATAATTTTTTGGCTGTTGAAAAAGACAAATTGATCTGTGAAAACCAAATCTGTTGCAGACTACATAGCCACAATTATAGAGAACTTACCTTTTGCTTTAGTTACAATCATGAAGCACAAGATCAGTAATCTAACTTTATTGTTAAATTCAAGTTGGAACTTATATGAATCATACCAAATAGTAAATACTAAATGCCATGTTTCAAAAATAAGGAAATTCAAATTCCCTTCCATTTTTGATGACTAGTACCGTATTTTTCAAAGGGCTATTGCACTTTGTCAATCATCTGATATTAAATTTATGTCAAAAATAGAGCAAAAGAGAAGCAATTCAGAAAAATATAGTTAGATCATCTATTATTTCTTTCAATTCAGGAAAGTAAATTGCTTCTTTGAATTCTCAGATGGGCTATTTCATTTTTGCGTGGATTAATTGCTTGCCTTTTTATTTTGAGGTTGGCCATTGCGTATACAATTAACAAAAGTTACAAGAATTTGAAGTAGTGAGACAGCTACAAATCCCTCACAATTGAGAAAAAGCATACAATTAACAAAAGTTAAAAGAATTTTAAGTTAATATATTGGCTATTTACTGTTGGACTAAAACGAAGACTCGATTAAATCACAAAACAATAAAAAATGTATACCTCTAGAAATTGTAGTTTACCTGAATCGTTTGAATGCAAGGCCCAATAGGTGAAATATTTTTTGCTACAAGCTGCAGGGACTTCAATTTTTGAATCTGTAGTGTTGTAAGCCTTCTATTATTTCAACTTTGTTGTGACCTTTCAGTTCAAACACTTTTAGAAAAATCAAATTTGCAAATCTGCAAAACTTATCTTCAGTGTTTGAAGGTTTAGTACTCCACCAATAACTGTTGTGGTTTTTAGTATTTTAGTAGTTTATGTATAAAACTTGGAAGAAAATATAACTCTGGACTGAAATTGGAGATTAATGAGATATGTAAATGATTTTGGTAAGCAGGTTAACCTAGTATCTCTTGAATGGAGCTCTTTCAAGGAGGCCTGATATGTGATGCAATAAGGCAAGCATAAAGAAAAGACCAAATACTCCAGCTTTGTCATGTTTTCTAGAATATCTGAATTTAAGGTAAGATTGGTACAGGAGGCTAAATTGAAATGGTGCACGAGCATCAGCTGCTTAAAAGGAACTGTTTGAAATCTGCATGCCAAAAGTATGTCAAACTACCAAAATTAAATTAAATCAGCCACTTAAAATAGATAGGAAAATTAAGTTTTTGTATGTCTGTGCATAGATATTGGCAACTTACCATAGCATGAGAGTGGATGTAGCAGTAAGTGTGAAAGAAGGCCAGAAGTATGAGGAACAATAGCCTGAGTAGAAGAACCTAGAAGAATTTTTGAATGTCAAGAGAACAGTTTTGAAAGAAAACTCTATGCAAAACGATAATCTTGTGTTTATAAAGTGTGTGCTGAAATGGTTGATGTGTAGAAATAAAATGAGGTAAGTGAGCAAGACAATGGATAGTTGAAGTATGAAAGAGAAAGGACTAAGCTAAAAGGGAAAGTACCAGTACGTATTGTTTAGCTGAAAAGGATTTGGGTAGCTGAAGCTGTTGAGGCTGAAAGTTCTGACAATCGTTGTTCCTCGATGATCCTACGAGCAACATATCGGTTTTGTTGCATGCGTGTGTATCTTTCAAAAGTGAAAGCAGGGTGGATACGAATGCCAGAAAGCTGAGTGACTCTTGAAATTGCTGTGAACGTCAGGCCTTGACGGTCAATGTTGCCGATGTCAATGGTCGCCATCTGAAGTGTAAGCCCTTGTGATTTGTGTATGGTTAAGGCCCATGCCATTTTAAGAGGGATTTGGCGTCGACCACCATGACTAATCGGGGTAATAGGGACATCTTTGGGATTGTTTGTGTCCCAGGTAGGCCCAATGTAATTGTTGAAACAAACAACAACAAACAAGGGGAGTTGGGGTGGTTTTTCGGTCTCCTTGTAAACAATTTTTTTTACTATGCCAAGAGCCCCATTTACAAGGCCAGTTTCAGTCCACAAATTACAAGATAGCATAACCTTTTGGTTGACACAAAGTAGAATCTTAGGCTGGAGCTGCTCATCATCTGGGTTTGCATTGAAAGAGGTCCCTATTTGCTCGGCAGTGGCAATGGCAATGGGCTGTGCTAGAGACAACAACATACGCTTATTATGGAGTGAAACCTTTTCATTGGTTGCATAAAGATGTATGGATGAGAAGAAAGCAGTTTGTTCAGTAGGAGTTAGTGTGGAGCTTGATCTTGACATTAGCAGTTGCCAATCAGCAATAGTAGGTTCAGCCTTTCTTAAATTGCACAAAAGATTACGAAATAGAAGTTGAGTGGGATCCTCTCCGGCTTGGCGAAAAATTTTGTTTAATGTAAAAACAGTTTGGAAACTCTGCCATAGTGTCCCCCCATAGGAGGTAGAAGAGTACATTGGAATGTCTTTGACCGGTGGAAGTTGGCCAAGGTCTCCAAACAGGAGGATTGAGCGACCTCCAAAAGGGCAGTGGTTGTTTGCTGGGAAAGCTTCACGTAAGCGATAGTCAATTTGTTCAAGCAATTTTGGCCCGATGACGCTCATTTCGTCTATTAAAATGTAGCGAACAAAGTGCATTCTCTCTTGGAAGCTTGCTAGTGCTTGGCCCTGCAAAGGAGCCAATTCTTTGATGGGAATGCGCAGTGCAGAATGAATTGTCGATGCTCCAATGTTGAATGTTGCAACACCAGTTGGTGCAAGAAGTAATAGTGGTGTTTGCCCGTTTGGAGCAGAACAATTGAGTGCAAACCTGATTTGTTTAATTAGGTGTGACTTCCCAGTTCCTGCAGTCCCTTGAACTATTATTTTTAGTGGTGGTTGGTTAGTGGTGGAGGATAGGTGTGACAACACTAAATCCAGTGTTTTTTGTTGTTCGAATGAAAGGGCGTGCTGGGTATTTACAAAGGGCGGAAGGGGGACTGTATATGTTGTGTGGTTGGATTGTATGAAGTTGGAAGCTTGAGAGAGTTCTATTGGATTTATGGATTGAGTATTCCAATTATGGTTAAGGTCTAACTCACGATTACCTAGCATGTCAAGTGCATCTAGGTGGAGTGGATGGCCTGGGTGAACACTTGACAAGACTTGCCATTCAGATTGGTTATAGTGATGTGGGGTTACATCGTCTGAAGGAGAGTCAGGTTCTATATTAGAGGCCAGATTTGGTTGAATGAGGCGAACATGCCATGGATGGTAAGTGCATGCTAGTGTCTCCCACTGTGTCACAATTTTAGATGGTGAAGAACCAAGGTCAACTGCAATGTTACGAAAAGGTTTGTAGAGAACCAGTTCACTCCAACAAAAGTCGTGGAAACTTGGGTCATCCTTGGGAGGAATACTTGTGAAGCGGGGTGAGACCCGAACAATTGCTGTAGAGGAACGCTCTTTCCATTGGTTCATTTTACGGGATGTTATGAAACTCCACTTTTGGGTCACTTCAATCAATGGCATTGCCTCCAAAGTAATAGGGCGAGCCATGTATGCATCAATACAGTTTGTGTGTGGGGATGTACATGAGGATGAGAGTGGAACACGTTGATAGTTCTTTCGGTTGACATTTAAAGAAACAAATGTTCGACTAGACAAGCAGAGTGGTAGTTTTAAGAGAAGGTGGCAACTTTCTTGAGCACTGATATCACGATCGACAAGGTTGTCAACAAGCATTTTCCTAAAAGCTATTGGTGCTGGCTTGTCAGGCTCAAAAGATGTTGAAATACGAGAAAGCATTGCATGGTAAGTTTCAGATTTGGTTTCAGCTTTAGCTGCATATTTTGCAATATATTTGAGCACTGCATCAATTGAGAGAACGGGTTGGCAATCTACATTTGCACGCCAAATAGAGAGGATAGTGGGGTTGTGTAGATTCACTCGGTCATCGTTACGGCCAGGGGTGAGCTTTGGCTGCCCACTGTCATTTGAGAGGGTTGAATTGTCTTGCATGGTCCAAGGGGCTTTATAGCGGCATTCAAGTATACCACCTTTTTTCCGCAAGCATGTTTGCAAGGTGCAACGTGTATGGCGTTGCACGCAATTGAGCAATTCATTGTAGTCATGTGAAGGGTTGGACAACATAATCATTCTTGTGTCCATTAAGCAAGGGTTGTCTAAGGTAGATCTTGGAAATGTTGCTATTGAGCTTTGGTGGGGAGATGGGTTCCAAGCAGAGACATATTTGTCAATGTAGTCGATTGCATTTTGTACTGAAGCAAGATTATTCCATTGCAATTTGGCAATATCAGGTGCGTCTTTGAGCCAGAGGAAACCATGGACATGTGCAGAGCCACGATGTTGCCATTCATACCTGGACATAGTAGATGTTTTAAAGCAAATGATGAACGAAAAAAGTAAATATAAATGGTAAAGGTGGAGTGTAATTACCTATACCAGTAGTCATTTGTGCAAAGAATCTTCTCCAATACCTCCTCACGAAAAGCAGTAAATCGGTGATGCATGTAAAGTGCAGTGAGGTGTGGGTTTTGCACAATATTTTGGATTCTCCATTGGGCAACTGCAGTAGGATTTGTTGGTGCGGTAGATGGCATGGCATTGTGTAAGTCTGGCCATTTAGTATCTGCAGAACTAAGGGTGAAGAATAGAGTAGGACAACCAACTTGAATAACCATGTCAGATAGCTCCCCTCTTCGAACAGTCCAGAAGGGGCGGGTACCACGAATTTTGGAGCCGAACCGCATGACTTGGTCTGCAAGGTGTTCATCGGGGAGATCCTTGAGTCTTTGGCGCAAGTCAAAAATTGTTGTTGGCAATCTACTCTCAAAGTGTTTTTGAACAAACACAGAAGCTGTGGCCTGGCTACGATGACGCATAAGAATATTAAGAATGAAGTATCTAAATCGTGGGTGTTGGCCAAATCTATTATCATGGTATCGAAGAAGATGGAGAGCATATTCGTGTAGCTTGACTTCTTTCATACTTTGTTGGTTGAATGCAGCCCTGCCCTTTGGAAACAATGTTGGGAATGCCATAACAAACAATCCTTCTGTGGTGTATTCATTGAGGGGCATAAGAGAAACTGGTGGCCAATCAATAGCAGGAGTGGGTCGTCCTTCTCCTAACTGTAACAAGGATCATAATTCTTGCACTTCTGTACGTGCAGGGGGCAAGTTTGCCACAAATGATGTTGTTGCTTGCACATTCTCATCCAATTGTTCTTCGATAGTATTATCTGTCTCCATGGAGGTAACATCAATGGGGTTTGAAGATGAGGTTGTTGTATTGAGAAGGTTAGAGATGTCAGTGGAGGGAATAGGCAAGCATAAGAGAGAGGTCTCATCTAATTGGACATCTTTGTAGTAGGGGTCATTATTGATCTTATATTGCAAAGCCTCATGAACATGTGATCTGCAAACATAGAAGTTGTACAGTTGGGAATCAACATTTCTTTTATTAACTATGAGTATATCCAAGTCATGTATATGGCGTGGCAAGTAATTTGCAATTATTGTAATATCTTGAGGAAAACAAATAGTGTGACCACTATATTTTAGTTGTCCTCCTCTTGCATAAGTAACTTGGAGGACAGGGCTAACTCTTGATATAAGCATCTCCTCAATCTGGGTAAGGCGTTGCAAACAAGAAGGCTGCTCTCCAGGGTCCATGTTGTTCCACTTTGAGAAGCGGTTGCCATTTTTTTCCGAAATGCATCTTGTACAAGCACTACTACCATTGAAAAGCCTAGTATTTATTCCTGGATATCGTTCCATGCATATTTGGCATGTCGATATGTTTGATAGGCTATCCAACTTTGAACGGAATGAATTCCTAGCAACGTAATAGTTTGAAGCAAGTGGTAGCGGATGGTGGTTTTGGGAGGGAGAATTGGGGTGAATTGTAGACTGCATTTGAGGTGTCGGTGGTTGCAACGGGGAAGGGTTATTGGAAAGACAAGGTGGGACTGTGGAGGAGCTTGCAAGGTTACTATGAAGCTTTTCTCTTCTTCGTTTATTAATAGAATCCTTATTTGCATGGTACCATAATCGTTTTAGATGATTACGATGAGAGTGTTGCGCTTCCATACTTTGAACTTGATTTTCCATGGTATTGATTGCTGAGGAACATATGAATGCAATTTTGTTTTTGCATTAGTTAATGATAAAGTTGAAAGAACACAATTAACTTAGGTGTGCAAAAAGAGCAAGGAGAATGCTTGAAGTATTAATTCTATGTATTGACTAACATGTGCAAATTCTAACATTGTGGTATGAAGAAGTCTTTCTATTATTTTCACTTGTAATTGTATGCAGACATGGTTACATAATTGGTGGTATTGATAGCAGTGAAAGTTGTACAACATATGCAAAGAGTATGCATTATTGTGGAAAGTAAGAGGTACAATTAAAATCATATTGCAAAACATGTCTGGAAGATAACATTGTCGTATCAAAAAAGTATTTTATTCATCTTACTTGTAATTGTAGGCATACATGATTATATATGGAGGTATTGACATCAGCAAAAGTTGTACAACATAACTAGATAGTATACAAAATTGTGGAAAGTAACAAGTAGATGCAAAGTTATTTAAACAGGCTTTATTGCTGTAATTACAAAGCTTTGTATTTCTTTCCCAGCAAAAGAATTCAATGTAATGGCCACTTCAAAGAAAAATTGGTGCCCAAGAACTTGATCCAACACCTCTTTAGCAGCATCAGGTCCAGCTAGAAGTAGTTGAAAATTTTCAGCGGATACGCCAAACAAGGTGTTTGCAGGACCTTCGAATGCAGTGACTTTAACAAGGGCACCTGTTCCATCATCCATATCCAGTTTGACCATGTAGCTAAAATCACATCTAGAGAGATCAATAGAACACTTTGGGCAATGAAAACTATTGGGGTTATTTTCTACAACCTTCTTCTTACACCTCTTATTGCCCACCATAAGAGGACATGAGAGGTAGTAAAAGTTTTCCAAGTGGACTTTTGTAATGCTTGCTTTTACACAAACATTTGTTTTTACAGGATAGTTTGTATTGTTGATCGTTGCAATGTCAATTGGATTTGAAAATTTGTTGGAAGAAAGATGATCTATTGAAAGCGAAAGGAAGGGTGTTTCATTCCCTACAGTGGCATACCAGTCATGCAACGTTGATGCTTCTAAAAGTTTTGGATTAATGACAATTGTAGTTGCAAATATAGTATCAAGAGCCTTTCCACGCCAGGAAGTTATACGTGCAGACTTGATCAAGATAATTGGAGGGGTTGGTAGAAGTGGCATAGTATTTAATTCTTTACCTTCAAATTCACAATGACGGCCCCAAAGTGTAACATCAATGGATAAGCACGACATGTCTGTGATTGTTGCAGTACATTTTACTGTTTCAGAGCCATCTCTCTTACGGATGGTTGATGCAGGGGAGATAGATAAAAGTATGCCTAGAACATCAACGACAGAATTAATAGGTAGTGATAGTAGGGAATCTATGCTCATGATATGCAAGCTTTGCATGGGGATTGTAGATTCTACACATAGTGAAGGAGTAATTGTTGATGATTTGTGTAGGAAAATTTCAAATGGGTTCATTGAGCTACTAAATTTTTTATTAGCAACTTGTACACGACCATTAGAAATAATGTATACACTATTAGACTGCACAACATTATAGAACTCATCAACAAGTTCATTGAAGCATGTGACATGTATTTCGGTGCCTTCTTTGTCAATGAGGTCGAAACCAAAAACTTTTCCTTCTCGGTTAGCATTGTGGAACTCATGGATTGGACTCTTTGTTACTGCTCTACCCTCAATGGACCACCGCTTATAGTATGGGGTCAAAGATTTGATGGGAAGTAATTCAGAAGCAGGTATGGCTGGTTCTTCAGTAGATATTGCATTTTTTTGTAAACCAAATGGGGCGTGGGAGCTAGTACGTGGAAAATGACTTGTTGCTTGCAGAAGAGGAGTTGGAGTCCCAATGAGTGGTGCTTTATTCAAGACCATTTCAAGATTGTTGATAATTATAGCCCTGAAATTGAACAATGTCAATGATTTAGGAAAATTAAATAAATGAATGACAACAATATTGAAAAATAGAGTAAGTTTGGACGTACGTGTATTTCTCGAACACCTTGGAAGTATATTCTGTAAGGCGGACAATAGACCCAATAGCCATCGCTTCTTCAACAACAAGATTGTTGAACTGGCTGGGAAGCAAAGTTGGATGGGTATGGACACCATCAGAGAGTTCAATACGGTATTTAACATTTGTTGATTGACCATGTTGTATAGCATTTATGGATGTGACCTGTACTGAAGGGTCAAGATCAACCATGCCTGCAAGAATTTCTTGAACGGCATTTGGAGTTAAAGTTGCCATTGAGATGGTGAAAGGTAGTTGAAGTTTTGTGCCTGCGGAGAAGTTGTGAGTGTTAGAATTTGGTTTTATGACACCTCAAATTATGGGGCTCCTTAATTGTATGACTGATGTTAATGGTGAAAACCAAAATTGATAACATATAGCCACATAGTTTATCTACATGTTTATAAAACCAATGGTTTGTGAATGGGATAATTTTTATGCAAACTGTATAGTAAAAGACTTTCTTGGAGTTTTCTATATGAAAACAATATTGATCGAACTATAATGTCTTCTAATTTCTATTTCTTTGTTTTCAGCATGTTCTATCAATATGTTGTGTTTGGGCAAGTGACTTACTACAAGACTTTGGCAAAAATGTGCCCTACTAGCAACGATGTAGAAGCAGAGGCCGCTCAAAAGCGAGACAATCCAAAACCAAACTACTTAGAGTTGTTTTTATCTATTGACAATTTTTAAAAAGTAGATCTAAGAATAATTGATTCAAAGTATTGACAATTTAAAAAATATATCTAAGTATATCAGAATTTACAGCTACCTAAAATTAGGTTTTTCACTAAAAGTATTACATTAATCCACTAATAGTATCAAAATTAATCCACTTAAAATGGGCTTTTGGTTGTTAGTTATGATAATATAATAAACACTTAAAATTAAGTGTGCTTCAAGGTGGCCTAGAAATGCAACACCCATGGAAAGCTTATTATGGACAAGAAAACTGGTAGAAGCAAAGGGTATGCCTTTGTTACAACATAAACTATTGAATTCTTTCTCTCGTTTCATGTTTACCTTGCCTTGTAAATGTTGTAAATGCAAAAATAGGGCTAAACAGATGATACAAATTAGTCCAACATAGCTATCGGTAAACAGCCCCCCCTACAGATTTAGGACAGAGTCTGTAACAACAACAACTCATATCAGGAATACAAGCTTTTGTATAGTATTCTATAACTGGGAAGTCCTTAATTCACAAACTATGAGATGCTCATCTTATAGGGTAATCATGTAAAAACGTATGGAAGCAACTATTTGAAGAGGTGAACTTTGGCAAACAGTCAACTTAGCTTTCATTTTGTGTGTAAAATTAGTTTACTGTTATTTTTGAATCGTAGGGGTTCCATTGCAGTGATTGTTTCACTGAAGAAGACCAGACTTTGGCATGAAAGAGGATAATGTCTATTATCTTCCTCTCTTCTATATCTTTGTTTGTCTTGAACAACTTAGATTTAGCTGCTGTTTCATTTTCTTAGTATTCTTTTTTGAAATATCTTATATTTTAGAATATAGTGTTCTTCATCTTTTTCTAGGAGGCCTGTGTAATTTTCAACATTGGAGGTTAAATGCACTAATATTTTATTTAACAGAGTAAAAATCCCTACAATATTATTCTGTTGTATATATATTTTATATCTCTATGAAAGCTAATACAACCTGTTCTACAGTCAATGGATATGTATTTTTTTTGTTTTTCATTTATTATGTTCTTTCCTTATCAACAGAAAGGTGTTGTCAAGGATTTTGGGGGAACCCTTCCTCTGGTAACTTTATATATATATATATATCCAAATTTACTTCCCTAAATTGATTCAGAAAGTCATAAAATACATTTTTACTAATCTGGGATTACAATTTGAAAGATCTCTACTGTGGGCTTCAAGTTCTATTTCGAGGGGATCCTGGCCCATACCAAATATCAGATATGAATCTGCTGATCATGACTCTGTCAGTTCAATTCAAAAGATTAAGAGTCAATTTCCAACTTCAAAGGTCTGCCTACAAATTAAAAAAATCAATGGCAGGGGTTCCATTGATGGTCTGAGGCAGTGTCTAATTTTTTTTTTTGTTGGCTGGATCTAAAGTTTAAAATTCTTTTTGAAGCTTGCTAAACATCCAAAACACCCAAACACAAGGAGAATGAATAACTTGAATTCTTTCTTGACTCAATGCACATTTTTGCATCCAAGTCAAATTAACTGCACACTAGTCCCTGAATAAATCAACTCCTACTCTCTGAATAAACAAGAAAACTCTGTAAGAAGTAACTATTCTGAGCACCCACTACATAATTACTATTGGGTTTGGTTGAAGATGGCATGTTAGTTTTGGAAATTTTCATTTCTTATATTTTGGATATTTGCAAGTGGCATTATAGCAGTGATTTGGAAAATGTTCTTCCAGAATTGGTCTTATTATCCAACTTCAATATTTCTGTCAGAGCACCAGAATGGAATTGTGCAATTTCCAATAAGTTGCCATAATATTAAACAAATTGTTGTTAAAGCATAATTGGAAATCAAGATGGTTGAGTAGCTTTTATCAGTTTCAAGCTCCCTTCCTTAATTTTCTTCAGAACTACTCCTCTAATCTTCCAATTGCCTATCTAGCCGTCCACCCAGTAAAATTATTATTGGAAAAAACAAATCCTTTGGAAATACATCTGATATCAAAAAACTAACTAGTTAAGTAAAACCAACATGAGTTGATAGCTAGACATAATGTATTACTGAACAATTATCACTTCCAAAGAAAAATAATGCATACTTGTTTCAGCAGAAACACTAAACTATTGTCTCTCATTAATGGGGTAAGAGCTAACATTAATGGAAAAACAATAAACAAAGGTAAGGATTGTAGTCTAGACTCTAGAGGATTTGTGGACTACTCTCCCTAAAGGGGGTGATAAAATTGAATATTGATGGGACTTCTAGGGGCACCCGAGGGATTGCAGATGCTAGTTTTGTTATAGTTTATGATAAGGGAGAATTCAAGTATGGAGGCTGGAGGCTCTTTCTTTCTAAATGTGAAATCAATCAATGAGGCAAAAGGTGAAGTACTTGTGGAAGCTTCTAATGCTGTTGAAAAATTAATGGTAGAATGGTACTCTCTTCTTCTGATGGATGCCATCCACAAAGGTTCATGTCCCAATTGGAAGCTTATGGGAAGGAGGCTTTGATGCTTGGCTCCAAACTTGTTAATATTAGTTCCACTCATTGCGGAAGGAAACTTAATGGTGTGGCAAATTTCTTGGCCAATTACAAGATTGATCAAAATCCTCTAACAACCCTCTATAGCCACCTTTCTTCGTTATGGGAAGGGATTGAGCAGTATCGTTGTTTTAAAACCCCTCTGATCTTTCTGATTCCCTTCTTTTATAGTCCCGTGGAAGTCATGGGGTCACTTATCTATTTTTCTCATTAACCATTATGCACAGATAGTTATGCTTTATGCTCACCCATGCGAGACTTATGTGATATAAATTTTGTTTTGATATATCATGGCTCTTTAGGATATTGTTCTCCAAGATTTTGCACATTTCATTTATTTCTTCACTAGGAGAATGTGTGTGACATGGTTCATATTTTATGGTGGCATGTGCAAGCAGGTATACAAAGGCATGTTGGGCTTGGCTTTGATTGCAATGTGAAGGCGGTTCCTATTTGTTAGCGGCTACTAGTGACAGTTTTGTTTCTCTCTACATATGCCTTACTATTGGGGCAGTGGTCGGTTTCTATTCATATAATCTCCTGTACCTGGTGCTTGAGCATTTGGAATTGCAGGGAAACAGACAATTGAGGTTCAGAGATGTCAGCTATCATGTTCTGGATAGGAATCAGGATATTGTCACTTTTTCTGGTTATTGGAATCTTGTGTACCATAATAGTGTTGTCTATTTAAGGACCTCTAAGTTATTATCCAAATTTATCATCTCTTTTCTTGGTGATGATGGGTCAGGAAGTGTGACTGGAAAGGTCAGAGATACTTTCATAGCATTTGTCTGAAGTTTTCATAGGGAAGACTATTTGTAATGGTTTGGTTGTGTAATTTGTTTGTTATACAGGGCCCATGGTGGCTAAGGTTTTTGTAGGACCTATACAGTTTGCAGTATGATATCGATATACTATAGGGTGCACTCTGATCGGCGGGCAGACTCTTAAAGTCTTTATATATGCATCCTGTAATCTTAATACATTTGGAAGAGTGATAGTAGATTTTTCCCATTGATGTTTGGTTCTGTTTTGCAGTTTCTATACACTATATATCATCCAGATGGAGCAATGAAGCTATATGAAATTATCATTTGCTTTGGAGGGTTGATATTGATTCTGACTCAGATGTCTTCCTTTCATTCTCTGAGACACATTAATCTGGTGTCCTTTATTCTGTGCCTTGCTTATAGTATCTGTGCAGTGATCGGTTCCATTTATGCAGGTTTGTGTCTAGATTGTGGTTCCTAGGGTTAAGCATCCTTCCTCTCCCCTCACTTTGAATTAACACTAACGAGGATTTCAATGTTGTCCTGTAGCCCATGGATATTATCTGTCAATACATATGCCACTTCCCCAGGATGACAGAGTAATAGGCCCATCCCACAGCAAAAGGACCTGCAATGATAAGAGACTAAACCTTAAAGCGTTTGTGGATGATTAGAAACTGTGTTTGGCTGGAGGCATTCCTAATCTGTGTTGTCACATAGATAAATGAGATCCTGTAGGGACTAAGATAAACCAAGGAAAGGAAAATAAAGAAATCCTTCTCTGAAGGGTTGCTGCTAGCTAAAACGCCCTCTGCAGCCACCATAAACTTGGCTAAAATAGGGGGTTATCAGGAATATCAGGATAAACATACTCTAAAACTCTCGTCCAAAACATATTTTCAGGTTGTAGGTCGCCAAATTGGAGAAGTGAAAGGTCAATACAGTCAGGAAGAGTTTGGAGGAGTGGAAAACAATGTGCAGAGTTTGGAGGAGCCAAAAAAAGAATACCAAAAAGCTATTACAGAAATCGCTACCAGGCTGTTTAAATCATAGACAATGCGTCTGTTTATATAGTATTGTCAAAGAAAACAAGGGAATAAGGGCTCTGACCTGTAATATTTTCACAGATAAGCGTTGTACATTTGTTTTCTGGCCTGAAACAGAAAGCGTTGCACATTCAAAATGCAGGGAGATAACACCGGAGTAAGTGGAGATAAATCTCTAAGTACAAAATGACTTAAATTTTTTCAACAGTATGATGCACACTTTTATAGTGAATGGACGCAAAAACAGTAAATCTTGGATATTCTAGTTTTGTTTCTGGAAGCTCAGAGATCTGGTAGACTTCCGTCAGGCCAATGTATTACATGGCGTGACCACTCTGGACTCATTAATGGATTGCTGCAGGGTGTATGTTTTCTTTTCCTAAATACCTATTATGCTGAACAGTAGCGATACTGTATAATGTAGCAAGATATAAAAGGAAAACCCTAGAAAAATTCGAATACGATAAACTGGAAGTGACTTACCTACAGATTCTGTGCCAATTGTGTCGATCTGTCAATGATGTGAATGGAAGAAAATGGGCAGAGGTCGCAGGAAATTTTCAACAAACCCGAAGTTGTTACTGTTGCTGCTTGCTGCTTCAATCTATTCACAGTTAAGAGGCGGAAAGCATTAGCGGCGGAATAAGGAGTAAAAAATGGAGTGGAAATCATTAAGGGCAACAGAAATGCGCCTTACTTAACGATTCTGCACAAATATCTCTTGATGCCGCTGATAAAAAATAAGGTAACCAAACTAACGCATATATTAAGAGGGCATATATTTTGAAAGGAGTTAATGCGACATTCTATCGTGCTGTCAAGGAGGCCGACTCTGCAATAACTGCTCTGAGTGACACGCGAAAGGGGCATTCCATCGTGCTGTCAAGAAGGCCGCCTCTACAATAACGCTCTGTAGATATTTTCGTCTTCTGCAATAACCTCTGTGCCATCCGGGGAAAGACATTCAACCAGATGCATTTGGTCGCAGCGATCACCTATGCACAATTCTAGACCGTCCGGACGCAAAAAGCCCTCCCAAAACTATATGGGGCGCCAGTATTTAATTTCATTCGCCTATCGACTTTTTATTTTAATTTTAAAATTTTATAATTATTAATCGGACAAAGTTGACTATGTTGTGAGAGACTTTTGTTAGGGTTTTTGTTTTGGTATGCTTTTATATTTGTCATTCTCTGTCTTTATCATCTTTGATTATATATTGTTTTATTTTTATATAATATTTTGTGAGAGAGATTTGTTTAAGATTTTTTGTTTGGTCTAAATGATCATATTTATGGCATTCTCATATTTTTATCACTCTTGTTTGATATTATTTTGTACTATAGGGATTCTCTACTATAATATTAAAGAGGACCCACAAATAATGACTAGTAAATCTTCTTTCAAGGATTTCACAAATGATTAGTTATGTAAAATCATCTTGGTTTTCTTGAAATTTCTTGGTACATGTTTATTAGGTAGCTATTATATTGTAATGAGAATTCACTCTCAAAGAAAGGTTTGAGGCACCACAGTCAAGAGGTAAATAGTTTTGTTAATGTTGTGGAGGATACCATTGAATAAGGTGCATTATATAAGGTGATAGTGGCATCCTTTTATGTGAAGTGGATTTTATTTTCATTTTATAAAATATAAGTCAAAGTTTTTACCATTTGGAGAAATAAGGTGTTATAAAGATAATTTGAACAATATTGTAGAAGATGAATTTTTGATTGAATCTGGTAATGTTCAATTACATTAAGTTATCAAATGATTGTGCTCTTAAGGCTATTCAAACTGTATCACACAAAGTTATTGAAGATTCTAACGATGCAATCAAGACTAGGACAATCATTCATTTGCAACATATCGGAACTCATAAATTGCTACACATTCATTTGTATGTATCCCCTATTAGTGGTAACTTCGAGGTAATTGCTTTATAAGAGAAAATACCACTTGAATTAGGTTTATGAGTATTGTAAGATGTCAAGCAGTTTATATATCTTCTCTAAGATGTACCAATCAAGTAATTTGTCTTCTTGCTATCGATGTTTGAAAAAGTGCATTCCAAAGCATTGGAACAATTACTAAGTATCTTGTAGATAAGTTTATCAATGCTACCAATGGATCTTCAAATAGTTATGCTTGGAATTTTGAGGCTATTTTGGTTACAACTAATGAGGTCTCCAAAGACTTATCCAAGACATCAAATAGATAAAGTGTAATAGGATCAATTGGAGGTTGGTGGCATCAGAGGATGGAGGAATTTCTATCATCTTAAGTCAGCTTTTACTTGGAGATGGTACCTTACATGAGAAGCTCATTTTTGCTTTCCTTGTTGATGTTGATGGATTTCAAGAATACATATGTTGTGAAGTTTGTTTCTAGAGATAGCCACAAGGGATTTGGTGTTGAACTCAATATGGATTGTTGTCTAGCAAGCTTATGAGACTGTGATTGAGAATTATACCCTTTCAAGGGTCAAGAGACAACTTGATGGATCTCTATATTTGTAGAACTCGGGATGGATTATAGTCTAATAATTTGGTGTCTGTGATTCAAGAGTTCAAGGAGATGGAAGTCCAAAAAAGCTCAAGAATTCAGCTCAAAGCTACACCTTTGGAAGGGTCACAAGGCATCTTGATGGAGTTCCACTTGATCTAGGATTTGTTTCTTCAAATAAAGATCTTCTAAAGAATGTATATTTATCTTATGTAAGCATCAAGTTTTGTTATGTAAACCTGAAGGGGGGGTCCCTTAGCAAGGTGTTTTTGTGGTTTTAGGGATACTTTTTGAGGAACAATGTAATAAAGGGGAATGTTAACATAGATATTGTTATTACATTATTAGTTAAGACAATTATGCAGTTTCATCAACTATTTACACCCACATCCTATAATTGTATCCTATTAATGTTGTCAAGCTATTCATCAGGAACATATATTGATCAATCTTTTATTATCAAAATCTTGAACCACATCTTCCTCATGAGATTGGATAGATCCAATTATGGAATGATGTGACCATTAAATAGACTACACAATTTTTATCCATATATGGTCACTAGTTCGGATGGTTTCATCACTACTCTTACTTGGTCACCAATTTGGAGCTCTACCACTCCATAGTTAAGCTGGAGGCACTTTGATTTTCCAATTTTATGGAATTTAATGTTAAAAATATTTCCAACATAAGAAAATTATAACCATACAACCTTCCTCTCGATTAGAGTGGTTATTAAAAAATGTCTTCTATTCATGAAGTTTGACCATTTGTAGTTGCATATTTGGTGCAAATGTCTGTCCTTCCAATTATGGCATGATGGAGCTTTGAGGTAGTTAGATTCATATAAAAATGATGGAAAAACACTAGCTAGTAGATATAGATGAGTAAAAAGAGGAAGGTGGACTTGATAAAATAATTACATCACTTTATTCGATGAATGTCATGTTAACAAAATGATCCTAGATTCTAGACTCATTAGATGTGTGCAAGGGTTGGCTTGTGAGTTAGCAATGACATGTTGAGAAAAAAATGAATTTTCTCCACCTTGGGTTTGACCAACCATTAGTTAATGCAAAATCAAATTTAAAGGTGTTTGTAAAAAATAATATTAGGTAATGGCTCCATCGACACAAAGAAACAACTAGAAAATGACAACTTATGGGTAAGTTTATAACATAGCTTTGTCAAGTTATTTGAAAATTATTTTAGATCTAGCATGAAGGTTAGACCATGTGTACCAAATAGACTAGATATGAAAGTTGTTAACATTGGAATCATAAAGCCTAATTTATTACACATGTAATTTACCAAGATTCCTTTTCACTAATTATCTAGTGCATAAGGAGATGACCACACTTATCGAGCACTACTTCAACCATATTAAATTACCCACACATGACCTAGTAAGCAATTAGTTTAATAAATTGGAAATCCAATGTAAATATGAGATCTTTAAATAGCATCATTGGGGAAAAACTATTAATAACACAAAAGAAGTAGTTTTCAATATTAAAGAGGGGTCCATAAAACTTTGCAGGTGGGTTCACATCCATGATCAACTAAGTTTAATCATCATATTGGAGAATTCAAAGTAGCAAATTTGCTACACCTTTGTTCATGATTGTTATGTAAGAAGTGACTAGCTAGTAATGTGATATGATAGGAAGAAAAAACAAAATATAGTTTGTTGTAGATCTATCAAATACCAAACATCCCATAAGATAAAAGTCATAATAAATAGAAGTCTAAAGGCATGTTGTCACTATCAAGCTCTTGAAGAACATTTAAGCTATTCTACAAAAATAAAATCTTTGACTTGTACTTTCTTAATTGTCTGATTCATAAAGAGAGATGACACTTTTTTGAAACACTCACCATCCTCCAAATCATTAGATGCACTATGTGAGGACCTATAATTCTCATGATGAGAAAAAAATGAGAGGACAAGAGAACAAACACTTGATCTAAGAAGGCAAAACATTGGTAGAAAAAGGTGTTATGTTATAATGAGGTTCTATGGCCTCCTTGAGGATTCCCTGGATGGTTATACAATAATAACCTCTTTCTCCTTTACCTTGTCAATAGGATCTAAAACTTTCACATCTACATTCTTGTTTTGTAGGTTTCTTTTAGCAAACAAATCTTTTATCCCATTGGTGTAGTTTGTGTTGCATTTTCCCATTGTAGTTCAACCTTCCTTGCTTTCTTGAGGAGGAAAATCATTAGCAGACTTAGGAATATGCTTGGATCTTGGTGCGACTAAAGGGTGATCTTTGATCTCACGATTAGATCTTGATTCACATCTATAACAAGTGAGATAGATTAATATAAAAATCCCTCTATGTATGTTGCAACTTGCCAATTTGAATGGTAATGGAACCCTTGAGGTCTTATGAAAGGTTGACTTCAACATAGACATGTTTTTGAGGATGAGGAAAATAAAACATAAATAAATCACTATAGAGAACATGCTTAAAGGAGTTGTAATATGACTTAGAATGGGTCAAGTAGGTAAAGCTAGATTAGGGAACTCAAACAAAACTTGAACCCTAATGACTTGCTACTCAAAGACAACAAGGTTTTGGGTGCAAGAAGTAAAAACAAAAAAAGGGCCTTTAGACATACCAAGGTTTGTGATTAAAAATGACATCAACATGATTAGCTTTTGTAAAGAGAAACAAGACAAATCCTTAACTAGGGTTTTGAACATCATTAAGCCAAACCCTATGGAAGACCCAATTAGTATTGACCCACCCACAAAACATTTTTCAAAAAATGCAACCAACAAAACAACCAATCAAAATAAAACTAAAAGTAATGTTTATTCCTTCAATAATATAATCCTATTAATTTTAAATAAAATTATGAAAAAATACACATCACTATTGCCCATTTTTATTTAATTCAATTTTTTATAACGTTTTTATAATTAACTGTTGAAAACTAGACATTACATAATACCAAGCTCATTATGACAATAAAGCATATATGGAAGACCAAATGTTCTATTGTGTTTTCTAAAAACTATCATCAAACAACTGGCACTTTAAAGCTTTACTTTGACATCTTTCTTCAATTGGCTTTTTTGTTTTCGCAACTCCGAGTCTTATGCAAGAAGAATGTGAAGGTAATGAACCAACTTCAACAAATTAAAAAAAAAATATTACAAATTCAATTGAATAACATTTTTTTGTCAATGTAAAATTGTTCAATTTATAAAATAACTCTTTGCATAGCTCTCTCAACCCTCTATTGACTGAGTTGTAACTATTATTTATTTTTCTTTCTAACTACCAATTAGTAGCTTCTTTCTTGTAATTGAAAACAACGAAACTACTAATATTTACAACCTTACATTAAAACTATTTAGAAATAGACTAGTATTGTGCTGACAACAGATCTGTCGTTTATTGAATTTCTTTATTGATATAATGAATGGAGTACCAAAGAGAGAAAATGTTAAACTACCGAAAAATAGTCGAAAGAGAAAATCACAATCAAAGATGATTACATTCGACTCACACGCCAGTGACATGTTTGAACTAATTTAAATGCCTTTTCCATGTTTTCATGCTGTAAAGAAGGACGACATTATTAAGTTGATGGATTTTGTTGCCACTGGTAGTTGACTGTCTGAATCCTCTCTTCACCAGTCACCACCTACCAAAGAGTAAAAAATGGTTCGAACTTATCTGTTTGTTTGGAAGGGCTGCAGAGTCTTCATGCTTTAATAATTGGTACGTTTTGACTCTGCTATTTGGGCCCTTTGTTTATTATCTTTACTCACCACTAATAATTTTTTATTTAAAAAACAAAACTTAAAAAACCAGCCGGCTTGACACCATCTGATTTATCATTTCTTCTACCACAAAAAGTAGCCAGTGGTCTTTTTTTTTCAGGTTAAAAAAACAATGTAAACACACTGATTGATAATCCTGGCTGTTATAAACTACTTGCACTCTATCTTGAACACCGTCTATCAAGACAGGTAGTAGAACTTTTGCATACATACAATTCGAGGAAGGTAAAACACACCCCCCCTCTCTCTCTATATATATAGGCTAACAAATTGATTCTATTTCTAAGTTTAAGATAGATAAAGGAGATGAATATGATATATAGATTAGGTGAATTAATTAAAATAGGTTTTTTTCCTACTAAATCTAGGCTAGGTATTTAGGAGCTGTTAAAATGAGCATTAAGAGTTTGGACTATGGGTAATCATAGGGTTCATCGGATCCATCAAAGATCAATAGTATCTCGAAACATTTTTGACAAAAAATCATACGATTTTTTTTTTTTTTTAAGCTATGAATAGTAAACCAATTTTATCAAAGAGATTTGATTGTAATGTTAGAAAACAAAAAAAAAAACTACAACCTTAATACATATTTTTACACATCCAATTACTGTAGTCATAGTGTAATATATACAGTTGTCAATGATTCATATAAAATAACTCTTATCGATTGATCAATAGAGTAGTAAATTAGCAGTGATACTAAAGTTAGGAAACAATCTCTAGAAAATTGTGGTCATACATAGAAAAAACTAGAGTAATGGGGTGAATTACATAGGCCTCGACTACTCCATACTAAACTTCCACCTTTTGCATCCTTATGATTTGAGTGAGAAGCAACAACTTGCACCTCCTTAGAGAATCATGGCAACAACATACTAGCATGTTGAAGCTAGCTTCTAAGGATAATTTCATATTCAAATACTTTGCTAATTATGTAATTGTTTGGTAGAGATGACATACATTCTCATTCAATCCATGAAAGTTCCCAAGATGATATTTAAAGGAAGATTCCACTTGATCCTCAACACAACTAATGCCATTGTGAAGAAGGTACATGGTAGCATATGAGGAGAACATTAAAAACATTACATCATCCAACAAACTATTTAAGATCTATTAGCATTCACACCATAGTAGCCCTAATCTCAATCCCTAGTAGTGAACCCCATCCACCTCCTTGGCCAATTCTTAAATTCTTATCACTCACAATCTCAAATCTAGGTTCCTTATAATATTCTTTTTCAAAAAGGCAAAGAAAATATCCAACTTGTCCTTCCTATTATAGTGTTGAAAAATGTTGTCGGTGACATTTTCACACTTGTTTGGGCCATCCTTGTGAAATTGAGCTTAATGATGCCTTGACTTAGTGTTGTAATGAGTTTAACACACTCACATTAGGTCTTGGGCCCTTATAAACCAAATAAACTTAATTATACCTCATTTAGAGTGTTGTAAAGTGTTGTAACACACTTTCACAGTTTTCTAGGGTTTTCATAAACAATTGGGCTTCTTTATGCTTTAATTGGCCTTATTTTGCATCCACAAGCCTTAATTTATGTATCTTTTCAAGGATAATCCCAACATAAATCAACATCTAGTCATAATCTAGGTGTTTTCAGGTTGTGTGGCCCAAATTTAGTGATCTAGGACTGATACACCACCTTGGGTGTATGAGTCCCACCTGGGGTTTTGGGTCCCAGTCCTAGTTTCACACATTTTAAAGCATTTTTGAAATTGGTCCCATAAATTATGCCTAATGGGACTCATACACCACCTTGGGCATATGAGTCCTGTGTGGCCCAAAATTAAAATTAATTCAAATTCTTGGTGGGATTTGATCCTCCTAGATCTGATGTCAGCTTGTAGTGTTGTAATTTTGAGAAATTTGGCATAATTAAGTATAAATACAAGGTTCTTTCACTCATTTTCACCCAAGAATTTTGTGAGAGCATTCATAATAGCAAATTGGAGTTCACAAGAGCATTCAAGTCTCTTTAAGGGAAGATTACCAAGTATTTTAGAGCATTATTCAAGCATCAAACATCATGTCAAAGTCTTCATGCATCATGTTTTTTTTTGAGCTAACAATTGTGATGTAGAGTTTCATGATTTAAGCTAGCATTCAACTTAAGATTTATCCTATTCAAGCAAGAGTCAAGATCTACATCCATTGGAGCCATCTCATACATGTTTACAACACTTTGTTGCTAGGGTTTGGTGAGTTGCAACATCATATTTTGTTCATTCATCATTCTCCATTCCTATTTCATTTCATTTCAAGGTTTGATTACCAAAACGAGGTTTGACGAAGGAAAACCCATTTCCACTAACCAAACAACATTTTTACATCCCTTTCCACTAAGAAACATTGAAGGGCAAGTTTGGAGAAAGTTGTCAAAGTTGTCACCTTGCATTGGAGATACTTGGAATACTTCTATAGGTTGAAAATCAGGGTTTTGGATCTAGAAATCAATTGAGAAGCACAAAATAGACCTTGAAGACTAGATTCAGACTTTGAAGCTCTGGAAAACCATAGTTGGATTGATACATCAGTTCTAGCATATGAGTCCCAATTTAGGTCAATTTTTTAGGTTTTTGTAGTTTTAAACACCCATTTGCTAGATTTTAGTTTCTGCACAAAAACCCTGATCCGGGACTGATTTACCTAGCTTGGCATATGAGTCCCAGTCAACATTAAAATCAATTCTTTTGGCATTTCAGAACCTCATCCAATCATTTTTATATTTCCAGGTTCACACATCTCATCTTACAACTTGAATCTATTCTATTTTTCATACATTTTTAGGTCATTTAGTGAAATATTGCATCATACTAGGTTTAAGCATTTTTTTTTTAATTAAATTTGTCTTTCCAAGCCCTATCTTGGTGGTGAACCCCTCGCTAGTTTACAATCACCCCCTAGGATAGCCCCATTGCAAGATCTCTTTCTCCTTTGCATGCTTGAGGTTGAGATCTCTAGGGTTATCCTTGAATGAGAGTGCAAAGTTTTGTTGTTCTATCTCCTAAGCATAAAATTCAAACAAAATTCTTCCTTTCACTTGTATTCTCTTTCTTCCTACTTTTGCCTCTCCTTCCTAGCCCTACCGCACTCTTCTATCTACTTCGATTTTTCCTTCCTCAAATTAAAAGAAGAAAACATGTTTCATGAAGAATATTGTCACAACAAGCCTAGAAATAGGTGCTAAGAATCAAACATAGAGCAGTGAAAAAATCCAAAATATTCTAAACACCATTCTTTCACCACATTATTTGAATTAAACCAAGGAGATAAAAGTCAACTCCACTATATATCATCATCACATGTTATACACCCTACAGTTATTTCTTTGACATTTCCTGTATCCCAACACATGAATGTAACTTTATTGCAAAATCACTACTTTGAGTCCCCAACCCTTATTAGGATAGATAGATTCTTCTTTTTATTTTATATTGATTTTGATCTTATATAAATATATTATAATGGTATTTAATTTGATTTATTTTATATATAAAATAACATAAAATTTAAACTATTCTTCTATCATAGTATTTAAACTTCTCTAATCTAGACCAAAACTTATAACATTCATATATGCATTCCATATGGAGTTATAGGTATATGATTCTCTCTTTTTGGCATCATTCAACATGTGGTTACATCCTCCCAATTTAAATGGATTTCCCTAACTTCCTAAGCTAACCCTTTTAGAAATTCATATTGTTTTCCATTGACTAGCATGCCTAATATTTTGAATTGAGCATCTATTATTATATATTTAAGGAAAATAATAATATATTAGAAGCAGATCAATCAAGAGAGATCAAGTAAAAAGATGTAAAATTATCAAAGTGAAAGAAAAAATTAGAGTATATATATATATATATCTATATCTATATATATATATATATATATAGAAATTATAGCCACATGAAAAACAATCAAATATATATAGATATGTATATTTATGAATATGTAAATTGGCTACCAAAACATATATCTATTTGTAATTAAGCAAACTATTTGTAAAAATAGAGAGAAAAGGTATAATGCTAATATCATTTTCTAATTCTCACACCATTAACAAATAAAGTTGAGTTTTATAATAATGATGGATAATCAACAATATTATTAACTTGCAAAATTTCGCAACACCTTTTCAAGAAAACCATTAATGAAAAGACGCAACATCAATGAAGGTGAAGGGCACATAATATACTGAGAAGGAGGGAAAATCATTATATGCAAAATCTCTTTAATTCAAAATCAATTACCATTAGTGACTTCTCTAAACATGAACCTCAAAAACATTAAAGTAACAAGTATTAATTTCCTTAACCATTAAGCAACATAGATACACATATATTCACACAAGGAACATCAAATATATGTGGAAACCCAAAATGGGAAAAACCACAGTGAGAAGAGCTGCTTGGAGCTATTGTCCAAATCTAGCCTCACAAAATAATGAATCACTTACAATCAAGAAGTGGGCACCAAATTAACTAGATAAACCAATCCCTAATTATATTTATAGGCACTAACCTACTAGAGACACTAATCCCCAACATAAAGATCTGAGCACCACTCAATAGGTAAGACACTAATCCTACTAGATTACCGAGATATGATTTGTGGATCTTCAAGACTGATAAAATAGATTGCACTTGATCTTATCAACCTTCAAACACTCTCCTACATATCATACGATCTTTTGATAATGGTGCACAATCATTGGAATGCAACTCACATTACATCACACTAATATTCACATTGAAGTACTAATTACATAGCATTCCTACACATGCATTCATTGAATAAATCCTAGTCATCAATACATGTACATTCCAATATATTAAAAATATCTCATGTTCGCCAAGAACTTCTTAACATCATCCACAATTAGCCATGTTAGCTAAGGGTAGACCTTAATTCAATTTGATATGAAACATGTAGTCGACTCGATCCTAAATCAATTTTGTTACAGTTATTGATAGATGATGTTATGCACTTTAGTGATCTTAAGTTGGTCCCATTTTATCTTCACACACTCCCTCCAACTGGCACATGCTTCCCTTCTTTGGTACAAACACTTATCTACATTATTCTGAGTCAACCAACAAACACAAACAACACTATATTACTTCTAACTTTCTACTTGCTGAAGCTCAACCTTTAAAACAATGGAATCTAATACATCATGAGTAACTTTACTTCAGATCCAAACCACAAGCCATAGCTTGTAACTATGGGGTGAACCCACAAAAGTGGTTTACAATTTGAGTGAGGAAGGAAAAGTTGCAAAAAATGACCCCATACAATTTTTTTTGGTTTTTGGGGGTTTGAACGAACTTTTGGTTCAAGCGAACCCAAAGGGGGTTTGATAGAAGCCCCCTTCGAGTGAACACATTTAATGATGGGGCCCACCATTCCCGACAAAAATCCAAAATTGAAGGCTTGTGGAAAGGGGGTTCACTCGAACCCTAGTTTGAGCGAACCCTGGTTCGAGCAAGCCCCTGGGGGTTTGAGCGAACCCCCTAGTTCGCGCGAACCCTCCTTTTCCCCCCTTCTCCCCCTCAAGCACCAAAAAAGTCTAGAATTTTGTGCTTCGAAGCTTGGATTGAGGTTGGAAATGGAGGAGACTTCATAGACCTAACTGGATGATGGTAGTCATCGGAACAAGCTACCCAACAAATATAATTTTAATATGTTTTGGTTTTATTATGTATTTACTTTTTTACTTTTATTAACATAGGTTTTTCACTGAAAATCAAGCTCTTTGTTCTGCACATGTGGAAAAATAGAAGATTATCAAAAAAAAATTAAAAATATGAGTGCATTAGATATTGAAGTCCTTGATCGAACAAAAAAAAATTGAATTTCAATACATACAAAAAAAGTTACGTGTTATACGGTCCGCCTATGTCTGAATTATAATTGGTTTGACTTCAAAACTTGATTAAGAAAAAAATATTAAATAAAACACTTGAAACCAATTATAAGCACTATATATCATAGTTACAAATCTAAATTCGAAAAAAATAGAATTTTATCCTTCATGGAAAAAAAATTATGCATTATACGGTGAGCGTCACTCCTTAAAAATGTTGTTTACTGAAAAAAAACTAGTTTTTGAACAAGATGGAAAAAGAAGTGCAATCTGATTCCAAAAATTTTGAAAAAAATATATTTAGAATCTATAGACAAAATATCACAAGTCACTAGTTTGCATCATCTTCAAATTCCTCACGGTTTAGCTGCTATAGGTGCCCAAAAGTGAAGATTTAGTTAGAAAAAAATATTTCAGTGTTCAGTTTGGCCAAAAATTGTAAACCAATATTGTGGGGTCACCCTATGGTAGAATGCAGAGAAAAACACACTATGATAGTATAACATAGTGTATGAGTAGCAAACCATAAAATACTACCAAAAATACTTCCAGGCTGCTTCCAACAGCTATAATCGATACAATATGATATTTCAAGCATACTATAGGGTAAGTGCATAAAGATGAGGGGCCAAAAAGGGGTCTTAAGTGGCCACTTTTTTTTTCTTTCTGAAATCAAGAAATACTGACCTTGGATGAAAAATTGAGGATAGTTACACTCAAAATTTTAAGATGCAACAAAAACAAGGGTTGTACTGCTCTAAATCTACTTTCTAAACTACTAATTTTATTTGAAAATGGTAGAGATTAAGGGGTTCAAAAAAGGGAGCCACAAAAATTGGTCATTTTTTTGTCAAAAAACATAACAACATTTGTTGTGGCTCCCTCAAAATGTTAACTTTTTTTAGTATTTTCAAAATCACTTTGGTGAGAAATTAACTAACATGTAGTTTATGCCCCAATTTTTTTGATTTTTTTTAATGAATATATATAATTTTTTTACTAATTTAAAAGTGGACACATCCCGAAAAACAAAAAATTGGCCGAACTACCCCTATAATTTTTGAAAACTAATTGAAAATCTTTTTTTTTTTAATATGTGTCTAGAATGGAGTCTAGTTTATAAAAATGTAATTTATTTGAAATTTAATGAACAGTTAAAAAATAAGGTAAAAAATACCAAACATTGGTTTTTGAAAAAAAATGGATACACCAAAAAAAGAAATTAAAGATGAAAGCTGTAACATAGTAAAAATTTGAAAAAACTGCATTGTTCAATAACTAAGAGAAAGCTTAACATTACCCAGGTATTTTTTTTACTCGACCAAGTGAAACATGTGCAAACCTGATGGTTAGCGCACACAAGATTATGTGAAATTTTGTAGAATATGCAAAAACAAGTTTTTGGGTATTGGAAAGGCAGTGCAAACCTTTGGGTTGGAAATCTTAAGAAAATCCAAGCCAAAGGCTTAGGGATTCCCAAAGCAGGACAAAATGCAAGAGTGTTATAACACGCTCGTGTTATTTGAATGCATTGACAAAACACAAGCATATTATAATGTGCTCACATTTTGGTCTACATTGAAAAAAAATCTTCTCTTTTTTGTTCTCTTTCTTCTTCTTATCTTTTAGTGAAACTATGGGATGATGAAAAAAGCTGGGTCCACAAAGAGCTCAAATAGTGGAAGTGTTTTTGGCTATTTTTCAAAAATTGTCACACTTGGACTAAAAATTTGAGGCACTTAAACAATGAATCTTAAAAAATTTAGTAATATGAAATTTAGCATTTAGAATCTAGATTCCTAATATGTAATTTATTCAAATACCCAGATGATAGAAATTGAATTTTGATAGGGATGTATAAAAACCACTTTTTAAAAGTCTTTTTTTACCATACCATGCACGTGTACGAACAAAAATTTTTGAACTAAATAAAAGTATTTTACTAATTCCTTTTGGGGAAATATAGCTAACAACATGAAGATTGATGAGGATATGTTTTTGTAATTTTTTTTGAATATTTTTTTAATTGAATTTTTATTGGCCTTAATTGTTGTTTTTAAAAATCAATGTGTACGAACAACATAATTGGACCTAAACTTAAAAAAAATTGAATATTTTTTTTTACTTGTGTAGAGAATTGTCTGAAGATGGATACAATATAAAAATTTTTACAAGAAAATTAACCAAAAAGAAGTTATTAAAAAATAAAAAAATCTAATATTTCAAGTTTATGGACTAGTTTGCATAGAAATTAATTCAAAAGTAACAAATATAATCTAATCTTTAAAAAAATTATATATTTGGAAACTAGACATCATTTTCTCTAATGGGTTTTAATTTCATAAATTGATTTAGAAAAAAACTCCATCAACCATATTGCCAAAGTTGGAAATTTCTCTTGAACCTACCTTAGTTTTATAGTTGTAGGTCAAAGGCTAAGGGTAGGGTTGCCTAACCTTTCCCGAGCTTAAAACTGATGCAGCATGTGGGTTGGAGATTCAAAATTTTAAAAACACATACACATTACAAAATGCATACGGGTTCTTTATTTGCTTGATTATTTAAAAAATTAAATACTTTTTAGGAACGCGTATGCATTTTAAAATGCATACGCGTTCCTAAAAGGTATTTAATTTTTTAAATAAATGACTCGTACGTGTTATAAAACATGTATGTGTTATAATGCATATGCTATTTTTAGTGCGTACCTAAAGCATAACACATACCCATTTTTTTTAGGCTCAGGTACTCGAAGCATAACCCATACATGTTTTTTTAATAATGCATATGTGTTTCATGTGGGATTCTTTTTTGACCAAAACGCCCCCTCTTCATGGACCCAACTTCTTACTCTTACCCCTATATACATAAATAAAGATTTAAGTATAAGTTGACATTTACATATAGACATTTGCTTTCTTATAGTTTAAGTTATATTTCATGTATATAGTTTCAAGATATTTGAGAGTGGCTTCAAATCTCTAGGAGTTATAGTGTAAATTCTTGTTTTTGGAAGATCTTATAACTTTTTAGACAATCAAATTTCAGTAATCAACATGTAAAATTTTAGTAATCAGGAGGTCAAATTTTAGTAATCAGCAAGTTGTATCAGTTTTTTCTCTATCTCACTCATTGTTTATCCCTTACACTCTAGACCTCTCTCTCACTATCTCCATCCCTTTATCTAACTCTCTCTCCCTTGAGCTCAAGAACTACCTCTACCTATCCATCCATCTCTCTCTCTCTCTCCTCTAATTTTATCTATCTCACTTATCTCTCCCTCTCTCCACCCCCCTCCTTCCCTCTCTACTTATCTCTATCTCCCTCCCCCCCTTTCCCTCTCTACATCTCTTCATCCTCTCTCCCTCTCTTTCTACCTCTCTACCTCCCTCTCCTTCTACCTCTCTCTCTCTCTCTCTCTATCTCACCTCTCTCTCTCTCCCTCCCTCCCTCCTTCCCTCTTTACTTCTCTTTATCTCCCCTCTCTCTCTACCTACCTCTCCCTCCATCACTCCCTACCACTCTCTTTATTGATCTCTTTCCCACCTCTCTCTCACCTCCTCTCTCCCTGCATACTTCTCCCTCCCTCTCTTCTTCCCTATCTACTCTCTATCTCCCAATCCCTCTCTACCTACCTCTCCATCCATCACACCCTACCACACACTCTCTCTCTACACCTCTCTATCTCACCTCTCTTCCTCCCTCCCACCCTCTCCCTCCCTCCCTCATTTCCTCTCTACTTCTCTCTATCTCTCCTCTTTCTCTACTTCTCCTTCCCTATCTACTTATCTTTATCTCCCCTCTCCCTCTCTCTACCTACCTCTCCCTCCATCACTCTCTTTGTTTCTCTCTATCTCACCTCTCCCTCCCTCCCTCCTCTCCCTCCCTCTCCCCCTCTCGCTCTACTTCTCTATATATTCCCTCTCCCTCTCTACCTACCTCTCCATCCATCACTTCCTACCACTCTATACTTATCTCCATCTCACCTCTCTCTCACCTCCAACTCTCCCCCTCCAACTCTCCCCCTCTCTTTCCCTCTCTACTCTCTATCTCCCTAATCTCTCTCTCTCTACCTACCTCTCCATCCATCACTCCCTACCACTCTCTCTACACCTCTCTATCTCACCTCTCTCCCTCTCTCTTTCTCTCTCTTGGGTGATCCCACAATACTGGGTTATAATTCCCTTCATGAAGAAAAATTGGTAAAACCCTCCTATGAAAAAAAATTGATTTTTTAGGGGCCCGCTTAAGGGGGGAGGGGGTAGTAGGCGGTTCAAGTGAACCCAAAAAGGGGTTCACTCAAACCCCCCTTCAAGCGAACCCCTTTGTGATGGAAACCCATTTGACAGTTTTTTTTTTAAATGCAATTAATGGAAAATGGTAAAAAAAGGCGAGGTTCGAGTGAACCTCCCTTCTAGAAAACCCCTCTTTGCTCAAGGAGATCTAGGGGGGTTAGCTAGAAGGGCGGTTCGCTCGAACCCCCCTTTTCTTCTCCCCCTCCTCTACCCATTTTCTATAAAATTTTCCCTTTTCGAGCTTGGGTTCAAGATGAAAATGGAATCAACTTCATAGACCCAACTAGATGATGGTAGTTCTCAAAACAAGCTATCCATCAAATATAATTTTAATATATTTTGGTTTTATTATATAATTCTTTTAGTTTAATTAAACATAGGTTTTTCACCGAAAATCAAGCTCTCTATTCTGCACATGTGGAAAAATAGTAGATTATCAAAAAAAAATTGAAAAATATTTATGCACTAGATATTGATGTCCTTGATCCAACACAAAAAATAAAATTTCGATACATACAAAAAATTTATTTGTTAGCAAGTAAACCTATGTCGAAATTGTAATTGGTTTGACTTCAAAACTTAATTAAGAAAAAATATTCAATAAAACACTATGAAACCAATTGCATGCACTAGCTATTGTAGTTACAAATCTAAATTTGGAAAAAATAGAATTTATCCTTCATGGAAAATAAATTGTGTTAGCAAACTGTACACATCACTCTTTAAAAATGGTGTTTATTGCTAAAATTGGTGTTTACTGCTAAAAACTAGTTTTAGAAGGATATAGAAAAAGAAATACAATTTGACTCCATTTTTTATAAAAAATATATATTTAGAATCTATAGAAAAAATGTCACAAATCACTAGTTTGCATCATCTTCAAATTCCTCATGTTTTAGCAACTATAGGTGCTTGAAAGTGAAGATTTAGTTAAAAAAATTCAATTCAATGTCAAGTTTGTCCAAAAAGTGTAACCCAGTATTGTGGGATCACCCCCCCTCTCTCTCTCTCCTCTCTATCTTACCATTATCTCTCTCCCTCTAACCTTCTCTCCTCTCTATCTTATCATTCTCTCTTTGCTTATCTTTATCTCATAGGTATCCCTCTTTACCTCTCTTCCCCCCTCTCTCTCCAACCATCCCTCCTTCCCTCTATATCTATCTCTATCTCTCTAATTCTCTCTATATAACCTATCCCTCTCTACCTACCTCTCCCTCCATCACCCCCTACCACACTCTCTCTATTTCTCTCTATCTCACCTCTATCTCACCTCCCTCTCTCTCCCTCCCTCTCTCTTTACTTATCTACTCTTTATCTCTCCTCCCTCTCTACCTCTCCTTCCATCTCTATTATCTTTATATCCCATTTCCCTCTCTCTACCTACCTCTCCCTCCATCATTCTCTCTATGTGTGTCTCTCTGTCTCTCTCTATCTCACCTATGTCTCCATCTCTACAAGGTCTCCTTCCCTCTCTCTCTCTCTCTCTCTCCCCTTTGTCCCTCCCCCCCTCTCTCTCTCTCTCCTTCCCTCTCTACTCTCTCTATATCATCTCCCCCCTCTCTCTCTCCCTTTCTCTCCCACTCTCTTTCTCTCTCCCCCTATGAGGGTTGAGGGTGTAAGGTTTAGGGTTTAAGATATAGGTTTGAGGGTTGAGGGCATAGGGTTAAGTGTATAGGGTATAGGGATTAGGGTTTAGGATATTGGGTATAAGTTTGAGGGTATAGGATATAGGTGTACCATAGAAAAATGGATCATTAACATTTTCATGGTCTTTCAGGTCTTTCTCTCATCATGTTTGACTTATTTGGCTTTGATTTAATGTTGCAATGTTTAACTTGAACATTCACATTAGGTCCTAAATATTCAAATTATGATGTCTTGTGAAGGTGTTGTGAAGTGTTGTAACACATTTCTACACTTTTCTAGACTCTTCTTATTATAATTCACCTAAAAATCACTTTTTCATCACCTGTCGAGTCCTATTCTAAAGTGTTGTAAAGTCTTCTAACAAGATTTCATTCTTTTCTAGGCTTGTTATCACTATTTACACCTTTCTTATGCTTTATATGACCCCTTTATGCACTCATAAGACTTAATTAAGTGTATTTTTGAATGTAAACCCGACTAACAACATTAAATGCAAGTTAATTAGCAACACCCACTTACAAGGCCAACGTGGGACCCATTCTCCATGGGTGGTGAATGAGTCCCTCTTGGCTCCAAATTCAAAATAATTCAAAATTCATTTCGGGTTTTTATTCAAATAGACCTTATGTCAGCCTGTGATGAGGTATTATTGGATTATTAGGGCATAAGTGTGTATAACTAAGTTTTTTTCTTCTCATTTCAATCCCCATTCGTTCAAGCATTCATCAAGTTCACTCATTCACTAGTTCATTCAATTAAATTCAAGCATCATTCAATCAAGCAAACATCAAGCATCTTGGAGTAGACATTCACATATCTTCAGACTTCTTTAACAAGGTTTTTGGTGAGTTTAGGACATTTTCATGTTATTTATTCATCATTCCTTGCTCATTTCATTTCATTTCTTTATTAAGGGTTTGATTACCAAAGTGGGATTTGACCAAGGCAAATCCCTATACTCTAACCCTTAACCATTTTCCCCCTTTTGCATGTGTGTTTGTAAACTTTTGTATGCAGATTTTTCAAGCAATTAGGTGTTGAAAAGCGGACAAGAAGTCGACAAAGTGTTTCAAGTCAACTAAACTGGGCTATTTCAAGCTTGGAGACAACCTATAGTTAGTTTTATGCAGATTTGACTCCGTCAACCCAATAAGAAGACAAGTGTAGATTTGGAGCTATAGAATTGACCTTTGATTTTGCAGATTTTTGGAGGAGGACTGATTCACCATTAGTGGTGAATGAGTCCCACCTAAGGGCTAAAAAAATTGATTTTTTCAGAATCCAGTTCTCGACTGTCGGAAAGAAATTTCAAGTGTTTTTGTTAGTAGTAGGACCGATTCGCCATTAGTGGCAAATGAGTCCCACTGGTGATTTACAATGTTTTCTGCTAGTTTTCAGAGCCTTCCAAATTCAACATCCAATTTCCAGGTGCACTCTATTCAACCTCTTTTAGTTTTGTTTGTGTAACTTGTTCATGTTTTAGTTCATTA
>VDFB02352646.1:0-25629 GCA_007258455.2 Sequoia sempervirens
AAACAAAACACTAATCTGCTCAATAATCTCTAAATCAAGAGACACCATATCTCTCCTTACTTCAACTTACCTCAAAATTTCAACAAACTATGCATTCTTAAGCCAAACCACCTCCATACCTGTTACTAGTCCTTCAAGACACCAATTTCATCATGTTTTGATTGAAACAATTCAAGATAGAAGCATGGAAACATTAGATATGTAGTCAAGACACCATTGCCACATAGGGTTTCTTTTGTTCAATACCACAAAACTATCAATTCTGCCTCCCAGATCCTAACCAAGCATAGAATCACTTGCAATATCACAAATTAACCTTTTCCCAAGCATCTAACAACATTCTTTTCACTATTTTTACAAATTCTCTGTTTTGATCAAATAATGCCATATACATCTAGTAGGTTAGTCTACCCTTGAATTGGGTGATTTCTTTTCAATCAAAAAGCTTATTCACAAAATCAATACAAATTATTAAACCCCTTTCAGTCAACAATAACATATTCAAATGATAATTACACTTGTTTCACAAAATATAGGAGAACCAGCACGCTGTCCACTGGTAAAAGCCCTCAATTAGGTCTAATTAAAAAAAAAATCACCCCTTAATCAACACCAAAACTTTTCCAAACCTCAAAAATTCTTAGAAAAGGTGTAAAAACTCACACATAATCAAGTTTCAAGGTTGGGAACACCCAACAACACAAATAATCAGTAAACCCTTGTTTATAGGGTGAAATCACCAAAGATAGAGAGGGTTTCATGAATATCACCATTGTAGACCTCAAGGTCTTTGGCCAATAGTTGAAACATGTTTCAATGAGTCTGTAAAATCCTTTTAAACCTCCCTCAGGTCCTTGCATACGTTATTTTCTCAAAACCCTGTTTAAAACCTCTATATTCAAGGGTAAAACTCAGAATTTTGGTTTGAAACATCCATCATATTCCTTATTCTTTGACACCCCTACACTCACACACAACAAAATCACATAAAAACACCCTACTTATCCCATCCCACCATTCTACTAGGATTATATCGATGGGATGGTTCTTAAACTTCTTTAATGACTCTCAAAACCATAGTCTGAAGATCACTGCCCGGGTACAAGAAGTTGCTTCTAAAATCCCTCACTGGCTCCACTAAAAAAATCACCCCTTAATCAACACCAAAACTTTTCCAAACCTCAAAAATTCTTAGAAAAGGTGTAAAAACTCACACATAATCAAGTTTCAAGGTGGGGAACACCCAACAACACAAATAATCAGTAAACCCTTGTTTATAGGGTGAAATCACCAAAGATAGAGAGGGTTTCATGAATATCACCATTGTAGACCTCAAGGTCTTTGGCCAATAGTTGAAACATGTTTCAATGAGTCTGTAAAATCCTTTTAAACCTCCCTCAGGTCCTTGCATACGTTATTTTCTCAAAACCCTGTTTAAAACCTCTATATTCAAGGGTAAAACTCAGAATTTTGGTTTGAAACATCCATCATATTCCTTATTCTTTGACACCCCTACACTCACACACAACAAAATCACATAAAAACACCCTACTTATCCCATCCCACCATTCTACTAGGATTATATCGATGGGATGGTTCTTAAACTTCTTTAATGACTCTCAAAACCATAGTCTGAAGATCACTGCCCGGGTACAAGAAGTTGCTTCTAGTTCTTTTGTTTCTTAAAAGATTAACCTTCTAACTATTTGGAATAAAAGCTAACTCCTGCTGAAATGAGGTCACACAATAATTAGCTATTGATTTTCCTAATCTCTCAATATAGAGATAGAAATAATGAAAAGGATGTTGCAAGTTCAAAAAATAGGGGCTTTATTTCAAATTTTGGTTACAAGAATACAATAATCATCCCTTTCACGCCTCTACAATTCCTTCTATAATTTAGCCCACTTATTAACTTCCTTTACATTGATTGAAACCTCATAACTACCCCTTAACTATTAATATTCTTGATTTATGCTCTCTTTTTGCATAATTACATTTTGACAACTTTTCCCACCTTTTGACAATATTTTGAAAATCCAACTATGTGACCACCTAAGACTTATTCATGATTCTAAATACATTCAAATAGGACCTCGTATGACCTTCAATATACTTTGCATCATTTTTCCATGACATTTTGTGATTGACTCATGAACTCATGACCCCTTACAATGCAATTTTGAACATTCATCTTTTTACAAATTTGAAAAACATTTGATGACCAACGTGCTCCTACACTAGTTGGGGAGACTAGAGATTGTAGGGTGGCTTTTGATTTTAAATTTCTCTTCTCAAATCTCTTAGATGATCATGTATTCTTATCCTATCTTGATCATCAAGTTCCACTAGACAATTATTTGGAAGCTTTTTCCAACCATACAAGCCACTCCACCCTGATCCATCCCAAGCTGTAATGGCTAAATTTTTCTTCTCTCCAATGAAGAAACAAGCACTATCTAAAACAATCTACCTCTCTTCATCATCTAAGGCATCATAACTCACTTTTAACATCTCCTTAATATCTTCATATAATATTCTAGATATCTTATTCAATTGAGATTCCCTATAATCTTTGTTAGAGATACCATATAGATGTGCTGCAAAAACCTTTAGAGACAGTGGTAATCCCTTGCAAAAAAATAGGAAATTTTTTACCAAATCCTCTAACTCTAGTAGTGTAAAAGGTTGTAAGAATGCATGCCAACAAAAGAGCTGCTCAACATGTTGTGAATCTAGTGCTTTCATTTTATAAATGGAAGAGATGCCCCAAGATCAAAGGACTTGAAGTTCTCGTGTAGTGACAACAATTAAGGTACCATGTCAAAGACTATCCCTCTTAGGGACCAATGCATCCAATTGTTCTACCTTATCCACATCATCAAGAATAATAAACACCTGAATAGATCTTAAATGACTAGCGAACATCCCCTTCCCTTCTTCTACATTGTCAACTGATACATCTTTGAGACCTAATTCTCTTAAAATTTTATTTTTGTTTCTCACACAATATTTCACTTGAAGTAGCATGTCTTACATCTAATAAAAAATAGAATTTTCCATATTTTTCATATTTATTGTTATATAATTGTTTAGCAAGACTGGTCTTGTCAGAACCACCCATGCCCTAGATGTCCACAAATTGCACAACACAATGTCTTTCTAAATATTGAAGTATTGTCCTCTCAAAATCTATGAAAGCCTTATCTAGACCAATAGGATGTTTGACAACCACAAATCACACATTTTTAATTATTTTCAATACACAATACACAATATTTTTGAGAAGCAACCCCTCATCACTAAACACACACAACAACAGAATGAAAAAGAATAAACTTTGCTTAATATGACATGCATAAAAAAATAAGAAATAAAAAATAATTCACCAAATACATAATACTGTTGATAAGAAAAAGATAAGTGATGGATACAAACTATTCAGTACTCACTCTTTGTTATTAAAAATATGGTCGGCAATGTAAGAAACATTGTTCAACTCATTCTTCCACTCATTAAGTTTTTTTGAGGTGTATCTATACTTTTTTTTGCAAAGAAATTTTTTTAGCATAGACTCCTTTGTCATATCAGACATCATTAGGCTCAACATGGTAGAAAAAAGGAACAATTTGTGTGGTTGTTTTTAACATAATGAAAGCTCTACTAAACACAACAAAAATTATGCATAATTCTTGGAAAATATGACTATATGAAGCAAAGAACTATGCATAGCTTCTTCTATTTCTCTGGGAAATAAATCCCTCAATTGAATCTCTTTAGATTCAAGAAAGACCCTTAATCCCATGCCAATGAGGGTGTTATAAAGATTGTCGTGAGTGTGTTTTGACATCAGGGACATGATGATTAATAAATACATTGTAAGGGAGCTTTTTCACAGGCATTGTGGAGCTACTAGAAGTGAATGAAAATGGTGAAACTTCTTCAAAAGAATTCATAAGTTCAACCTCTAGTTTCCTAGAAGTGGTTGCCATGTAACTGGATTGAACTAAAGACAAGAAGGAAAGAAATCCAAGAAAACGGAATAAATATTTGAAGATGAAGTGATGTGGTAAAATTGGCAGTAGAGGGGGATGATATACAATGAAAAACACACAAAAATAACATAATGCGGATTACCTAGGAAACCACATTAAAGAAACTAAAAAATCATCTGAGGAGTACTATACACTTTGCAACTAGAAAAGTCAATTACAGCACACTAGACGCAGTCTGTTTGGAAAACAACAAATGAAATTGTATTCAATAAAATAGGACAAGTAGTTGTCGAAGAGAATATATGTGCCTTCTTTGGATAATACTCTATCAAGCCATTCAATTTTACTTGGAATCTCAAATAAGAGACTTGAGATCAAGCCTCAAGGATACTTCTGAGAGATTCAAAAAGGGGAATCATCAATGACACCTTATGTTGACCATAAGGGTTCACTTGGTGAATTTTTGGGTTGATTTGATGCACTAAGCCAATGGTTAGAAAGTCTATGTATTTTTTTTTAGTTTGAAAATATTTCTAAAGTATTTGTTAAGAGTTTTTCACTATGTTTGATAATTTTATGCAATATTTGTAATGTGTATTGTTCCATAGTATATCTTGTTTGATTTGTTACAAGATTGAAGATTTACAATGTACATATTGCCAATTCTATTTTCAATTCCCCAAAAGGGTTTGATTTGATTGGTTTGTCTTGATTGAGTTGATAGTTTTGTGCTAGTAAATCTACTAATTTAAAAAAGAATGATACAAGATAATATTTTTCTACCCTTGCTTCATTTGTGTTGAATGATAATCATTTGATTTGTTTAAATGTTAGAATGTTGGAGCAACAAAAGTATAGTTTAGTTGTATAATAACTTGTATAAATAAATTATAGAAAAGGAAAATTATCTAATACATCTAATCTATTCTAACTATGATTATTATAACTCAATAAATTATAATGACATTAAATATTTACAATGTTCATATTGGAAATTCTAGTTGCAATTCCCAAAAGGGGGTTTTTTTTTATTTGTTTGGCTTGAATGAGTTAATTTTTTTGTGCTAGAAAATCTACTAATTTTTTGCAAGAATGTTATAGGTTTCCATTTTTTGTGTCTTTTATTCATTTGTATTGAATGATAATCATTTGATTGGTTTGAATGTGGGAGCGGTGAAAGTTTAGGTTAGTTTCATAAAACTAATATGTACATAGAAATTATAGAAAAGGAAACTAATCTAATACATCAATCTAATCCAACTATGAACAATCTTACTTAGTAAATTATTGTTAGATTGAATATTTACACTATTCATAGTGGCAAGTCTAGTTGCAATGCTCAAAAGGGGGTTAATTTGATTGGTTTGGCTTGAATGATTTGATAGTTTTATGCTAGTAAATGTACTAATTTGTACAATATTTTTATGGAGTTCCATTTTTTTTGTCCATGTTTGATTTGCATTGAATGATAATCATTTGGTTGGTTTGAACATTTGAATGTGGGAACAAGAAAAGTGTAGGTTAGTTGCATAAAACTAATTTGTATAAATAAACTGTAGAAAAGGAAACTAGTCTAATACATCTAATCTAATCTATTCTAACTATGAACAATCCAAATTTGTAAAAGATAAAAACTAGATAATTGAAACTAACTAATGAACAAACTTATACAAATTAATTTTGAAAAAATGTTGCAAACCAACAATAAGTTTTAACAAGATTTGTAGACAATGGTACAAATATTGATATTCTAGGGAGAAAATATCACCTATGTAAGTTTGTGTGAATAGTTTATTGTAAAAAAACTCCCATCACAAGAGAAGGGAAGAAGGCTCTTAGAGGAAATAAGACAAATAGAGGATAGTGATAAAACATATTACTAAAATGCAAAGAATATGCTACAAAATAGAATTAAAAACTAGAGAAGAATCATTATAGCTAATGAATAGACTTAAAACCTTATAGAGAATGGAATACAACTGATGATGATTGCATAATATATGTATTGAACTAGATACTAAAGATATGAGTAAAGTATGTTATACCTCTTATAGCTATTGACTAAAAAATGGATAAACATATACAAAGAAATGATAAATTTTTTTTATTGGAATGGAAAATACCCCTTCTATTAGTTATAAAAGTAAGAATATGTACAAAAGGGGATTCCACAATACTCAAGATGAGGAAAATTGAAATCCTACTAAAAAAAAGAAAAGAAAAAATTCTAAAAGAATGATGCTTAATCTCCCATTTTGAAAAAATATAGCAAAACCATTAGTTTCCCCTAGTAAGTGATTACAAAATCATTAGAGTGGTTTAGAAACCATTAAGGCACTAGTAAAATTAATTTAGTAGCTACAAAATTGATGTAGTGGTTATAAAATTATTATACCGGTGGATTCATCCTAGTTAGAAAAAAAGAAAAAAAAAATTGGGTCACTCCCTCAAACCCCGCCATAAGATGCTTTTGGACAAACCTCTTAATTAAGTGTTTTGGTTAACTCATAACATCAGGTGATAGATATGTGACCTTGGGTGGTTAGTTCATGGTACCACAACTCATGTGTTATACCTTCCAAATGTAAGGTAGTGAACTTGGTTGCCTCATTCTCCACCATACGTCTAAGAGATAGGTACCTGTTAAGATTTTGTACCCTCGTAGAATTTATTCACCTATTAGATCCATCAAAGGGAGAGAGATTCACCTTCCCAAAAATTTTAGTACATCCCTCAAATGAATCTACTTGTTAGATGTTTAGAAATTTGAGCCATTTTAATGAAATTTGTAAATTGTAATGGTGAAAATTGCACATCCATGCCTTTTTTCCCTTGTGTTTTGGGTCCACTTTGATTAGAGTGTCTAAATTAAATAATTAGCTGACAAGTGATATAAGTGTTTGAAATGGGTTGATATCTAAGAAAGCCTTTGAGGTTTAATTTGGATCGTAAATAAGATACTCAATATCAAGCCTCAAACGATATATAATGGAGATTTAGAAATAGGAATTCCTAGTGACACCCTATGTTGGCCATTGTTGGGTTAATTTGATGCAATAAAAAAATGGTTAGATATTTTTTGTAATTTTCTTGAGTGGTTTTATTTTTTCTCAATGTATTTGTTGAAAACTATTTTACTATGTTCAATAATTTTACGAAATACTTACAGTGTATATTGGTTTTTACTAGAGGTAAAAGTAGGTTTTGAAGGATAAAGCTCTAAAAAAACTATTAAAATATTGAATAAATATAAGTTAAAAATAAACAAACTAGAACTCTAAAATAAAAGTAGAACACAAATTAAAGTACTAATAAACAAAAGATTAAAGTCTTTTCAAATTTCTAGCAACCTCCAATTATTCAAGTTATAAAATATCTTGTGCAGTTCTACAAAATGAACTATAGATCCTTCTTATCCTATACATAGACTTTCTTCTTATTCATTATTTCTTGAACTTAGAATATAGTAATCTCCTTACTATTTATATTAGTTTGAGTAGCAAGGATCCTAGAGTCCTTGATTGAATTCTTCAATTTATCACTCAAAATATTGAGACCTATTTTTTATTGTAATTTTACTAACCTCAATGATATTATTGAGGTTGTCTTCAATGATTTTCATGTAATTTTGAAGTTGTTGCATAATATAAGATTTTTATTTCTTGTGACATCAAATTTTTACAATGTTCAAATTTGAAAATCTAGTTGCAATACCCAAAAAAGGGTTGCTTTGATTGGTTTCATTGATTGAGTAGATTTTTATGTATTAATAGTCTGCCTTTAGCTTATTACTAGTTTAATAGAATTAATAAATTCAATGAATTTTCTTTGTTTCATTTGATTTGAATATTAATAATTTTATTATTTTGAAAGTTTCAATGTGTGGGAGCAACAAAAATATAGATTAATTACATAAAACTGATTTTCATAAAAAAATATAAAAGATAAAATTGATATATTATATATAATAGAGTTTATTAACAATATTACTTACTAAATTAATCATCTCTAAATTATCAACTAATACTAATCAATTATAACAAACTAAATCTGCAATCTCCTACTCTGCAATCTCCCACACTTGCAATTCAAATTTTTCGGCCATGTCTGTAGGTTCTAGGGAGGACTCTACCTCCCCTTAGCCTAATCCCCCTCCTGATACAAAAAGATTCGTGGCCCTCATGTTTCTGTTGTGGCACATGGAGATGTGTGGTTCGTGTCGAGTGCTTCTAAACCACAAACAGTGATTCCCACCAATGGGGACAATGGCATTTTTAATGGAGATGACTCCCTCAAGGCCAACTAGAAGAGTGCCCTTATTGGAACTACCAACAATGCTTTTGAGTTCTTCATCCCAGACCTTGTTCATTCGAATGAGGGAAGTGAGATTTTCTTATCAGATATAGTCATGGACGAGGTTTCCTCCTTGATGTATCTCACGTTGGTGGGGAGATTCTTTGCTTTTAGGCCCACAATTGACATGGTTCATAGATGGGCTAATGGTCATTGGAAGCTGAAGGGTAGTGTGATTGTCTCTGCTATGCCTAGAGGTTTATTCCTCTTCAAATTCATAGTTGAGGAGGATTTGATCTATGTGCTTTCAAGCTCATGGGCTTGTGGAAAACATTTTTTGGCTCTGGCCAAGTGGAAACCGGGATTCGATCCATCTGGGGAACTTAATCAAATGGCTCCCGTGTGGGTTCGCATACCTGGCCTCCCTTTGGAATTTTGGGATGAACAAATCTTATGTTGGATTGGTAACTCCTTTGGTAGTTATGTCTCTGTGAACGTGGTCACTCTGGCTAAATACAGGTTAGTTTTTGCTTGGTTTTGTGCTAATGTAGCCATCAATAAGGCTCTCCCCAACTTTATAACTCTGAAATCTAAATGGGAAAAATGGACCCAGGCCCTAGTTTATGAAAATGACACTTTTTTTTGTCAAAAATATGGAAAACAGGGGCATGTTATTATAGATTGCAAAGCCTTAGTGCCGAAGGAACCCTTGTCGAAAGGGAAAAACCCGTCCCTTTCTTCTAGGGAGGAGGAAATACAAAAGATCACCAGCTCCAGTGATGCTTAGGAGAACACCAACTCCAATGAGTTGGATGATTATCCATTCACTAAAGGTATATATGAGATGATGAAATACCTTGGCCTTGAGGTTCAGGAGAATACTTGGGGGGGAACAGGAGAAGTCCCTTGGCTTCCTGGAGGAAGGAAAAATCTCCCCACTAAGGGATTTGGGTCTATCTCCTCATGGTTCAGCTTTGAGGGTGGAGTGTAAGGTTTTTGTTTCCCCTTTTTCCTTTGGGTGCATGGACATAGGGAACATGGATAACGCTACTGCTTCTTCTAACCAACCTCTTGGTGGGGTTGGAGAGAAAATGACTATCACTATTCAACAACAATTGGAGATAGCGATAGTTACCCCTACAAAGGCTAGGAAAGGGAATGGCACCCTGTGCATTTACTCTTATCAACCAACTGGTGTCGTTGACCTAGCTTGGGAAGTCACTAAATTTGTGATTCTCACTTCAGACTCTAAGCCCTCTGCCTCTAAATCTCAGCTGGATGGGGTCAACAACGATGACTAGTAGACTCAAAAGAGGAAAACAAGAACTAAGAAAGTTGATGTGGGGAAAAATAACAGAGTTAGAAGGCCCTTAGAGAGATTGTCAAGGCACAAAGCTACAACAAGGGAAATTTCCAATGGACACCAGTCAACCTTGGACTCAACAGATCATAACAGAAAATGAAGTTCCTCTCATGAAACATGAGGGGGTTGAATAGTCCCCAAAAACAATTTTCTCTCAGGAAATACATTATGGATCTTAAAATTGATGTTCTCCTTCTGCAGTAAGTTAAGATGACTTATCATAATTTCTCCTCAATTGCTAATAAAATCTTGTCAGGGTCCTTTTTCTACTACAATGAAGCAGGTGGTACCTCTAGTGGAATTGCTACTATGTGGAATCCTTCTAAGATTGGTGGGGAATCCTATCCATTTTCCCATAGTTACCTCATTGTGACCCTCAGAGTTGATAATTATATTTGGCACCTATTTAATATCTACACCCCGAATACTCGTGGAGGAAGGAAAAGTATGTGGGAACAAGTCCTATATTTAATTTTGGAAGACAAAAATGCCTTGTATATGGTGGTTGGTGAATTTAACTCCCTATTTTTCCCTTCAGAGAAACTTGGTGGCCTAATGGACTATAGTGACAGCATGAGTGACCTCTTAGACTTCATCTGGAGATCTAGCTTGTTAGACTTGGAACTGTACGGTAATCTATTCACTTGGTCTAACGATCAAAAAGGTAACCACCTTATTCAGGTTCATTTAGATAGAGTGTTGGTCTCTTTAGGTTGGGATTTGGGGTGCAATTCTTTTCTTTGTGCCCTCCCTAGGAATATCTTTGAGCATAACCCAATTCTTCTCTAATGGATGAATAAGCCTTTCTTTGGCCCTCACCCCTTTAGATTTGAGATTATGTGGACGACACATCCAGATTTCAAAATTGCATAAAAAATTGGTGGAGCCAACCGATCCAAGGGTCATCTATCTACAAAATCTCCCAAAAACTTGATCTCATTAAAAATAAAGTTAGAGGATGGTCTAAATCTACCTTTGGTCACATTTTTAAGCAAAAAAAGGAGATTTGGATTAAGCTTGACAACATCCAAAATATGATGGCCAAGGGTAATTTCCTACAATCATTGCATGTTGAAGAGGGAGCTTGGATGAGGAATTGGAAAGATAATTTAGGCAAAAAAGAAATATATTGGAAGCGAAGGTCTAGAGTGCAATGGCTGAAGGAGGGTGACAGGAATTCAACTTTTTTCCATAGGATGGCTAGCAGAGACAAGAAAAGAAACACCATCAAATGCTTATTGAATGAAGTCAATCAAGAGGTTACTGATGAAGATAAAATTGGTGAAATAGTTGAACACTATTTTAGACATATGTACTTGGATAATGGTAGTTTCCTATCCATTGATGTGCAAGATAGACTTTTGAGTCACCTCCCAACTGTTGTTAGTGTGAAGGAAAATTTGCAAATTTTAGCCCCTATTTATAAGGATGAAGTTGGAACGGCAGCACCTTCCAGGTTCCTATGAGCCCCTAGATTAAAATGCTTCCTTGATTAGTGCACAAGAATCTTTTGGACATTACCAACTATAGATTACGGCCATGGCGGCCAAAGAGACTTCTTTAAGATCTAGGAAACTGGCCAGAAAGGTTGAATATGCCTACATTGTCACCTCCCCGTCGAGAGATCCAAAGTATGGCTGACTTGGGGCCCTATAAGTCCTCTTCTCTGCCCATCAGGTCTCAGATCAAATCCTTGAGATGGATTGCTTCCCGGGGCGGCTTGTCCTTGATGCGCCACTTCATGCGACCCATGAGATCATCCACTCTATGGAAAAATGTAAGAATCAAGGTATGGCTTTCAAGTTGGACATTTCTAAGGCTTATGATAGAGTCAGATGGAAATTTCTTTACTTGGTTTTATCTAAATTTTGCTTCAATGACAAGTTAATTGGGATTTTCCAGGAATGTGTTGAGTCAGTCCTCTATTTTTTCCTAGTTAATGGGATTCCTTGGGGATTCTTTAAAGCTAGCTAAGGCATCAGGCAAGGTGATCCTTTATCACCCTATCTTTTCATTATGGTTGTTGAAGTCCTTAGTAGGAATTTTTTGTATCTTTCACATACGGGTAGGATTCAGGGAATCAAAGTTGCCTCTACTGTACCCCCCTCAGTTCTACAACAATTTGTGGAGGACACTTTCCCTTTTGGAAATTCTTTAGTGGTTGAAGCTAGGGAATGGAAAGGCCTCCTTAATGACTATGCTAGTACCTCCAAGCAATGCATCAATTATCAAAAAAGTAGTATCTATTTCTTTAACACCAAGGTGGACCTGGAAGCTAAGATCTTTTCTATACTGGGTTGTCAAAATGCTTCTCTTCCGGGAACTTACCTTGGCCTCCCCCTCACTATGAAGGAGGTTACTTGGGTTTTTTAGAATAATATTCTAGAGAGGATGCAAAAGAAGCTTGTGGGTTGGAAGGGTAAGCTCCTTAGTGGTGTTGGTAAATTATAATTTCTTTTTGCTTCCCTCTAAGGGATCCTGGTCTAATTCCTCTCTCTTTTTAAAATTATGGGCTCCATGGTGGAAAAATTGGAAAGAATTCAAAGGTCCTTCTTGCGGACCGGTGTGGAAGATAAAAAAATATTGGCTCTTGTCAATTGGGACACTATTTTCCAACCTAAATGTCAAGGTGGCCTTGGGATTAGAAAGTTAGCCAATTTAAACAAATACCTCATTTAAAAAATAGGTTGGGATCTTGTGGTTGAAAAAGTTGACTGGTGCAACATTATGAGGGCTAAGTATCTAAACCATGGATGCTTTTCTAGGGCCCTTGACCTAAATGGTCTTCCCATTGGGTAAAAGATATGGAACAATATCCTCAAATGTAGAACGCTTATGAAGGAAGGACTTAGATGGAAAATTGTCAATGGGAGATCAATAAGATTTTGGGAGGATCGATGGATTGGGGACAAACCCCTTACTAATAGCAGTTTCAATATACTAAGGGAGCAGGCAATTCCCTTCTTTGGAAATTATATTACTAATTATATTACCCCCATAGGAAAATGGAAAAACCTTGATCAAAGTTTCTTAGACAAGCCTGACCTTCTGCCTAAGGTTGTTGAGCTTCAATCATTGATAAATAAAGTGAAACTTCCTCTTTTTCCTAAGGAGGACAAGCTATTTTGGATGAAAAATCACACAGGGGCCTTTTCGATGAAGACTGCTTACCATATGCTATTAAAGTTTGATGGGGATGAGAATTGTTGGAGGAAGGTTTGAGACACGGCCATCCCAGGTCTAACTACTGGTGGGATTTATTTCATGGTAGAATCTGCAGCTACAGACTAACCTTATCAAAGGGTTTCAACTTTAACATATGTAAAATGCATGAGTGGGAAGAAAGACGTATATCTTTTCATCCACTATCAATTTTCTTCCCAAGTTTGGAAAAACATCCTTCAGAAGTTCAACATCTAATGGGTATTTCACAAGGATATTCAGCAATTTGTTATCAATTGGAGGTGCCCTTCAAACCATCCCCCAATCAGACAACTTTGGCAACAAATTTTTCCTCATATTTGCTGGTGTCTGTGGAAAGAGAGGAATAACAAAATCTTCAAGGAGAAGGAGAGTACTGTTGACAATGTTTTGATAACCCTTAATAAACTCCTATTGGACAACACCTCTATTTGTAGATGGAAGACTTCGAGTTGTCTCCCAACCAGTTGGGACAATGCAATTGCTAGATTTTGGAAACTTCCTAGGGACTTCCACAAGTTGGATAATTCTAAGAAGGTAGCCAGATACAACACAAAATGGGAAGATCCTAGACCACCCTGGTACAAGCTAAATTTTGATGGGGTGGCCAGGGCTAGGAAAGCAGCTAGGGGTGGTGTCATTAGGGATCATAATGGCAGTCTAATAGCTGCCTACATAGGGAATTTAAAAGAACACAAATAATTAGGATTAAGGTATGGCGCTTTTGTGGGGTCTTAAGATTGTGTTGTCGATTGACATCTGAATCTTGGTAATCGAGGGTAACTCTCAATTGATAATTGAAGCCACATAAGGTACAATGCCAGCTAGATGGTTACTTCAAGGAATAATTGAAGACATTAGATCTCTTCTTACTAGGCTAGAGGAATTCACTCTGCAACATGTTTATTGGGAAGGAAATGCAGTTGCTGATAGTTTGGTTGCTTTGGAACTTGATCATGAGGGGCTACATTGTCACTCCTAAAGAATGAATCTTGCTCAATTCACCAAGGAAGCTAACAAAGTTGGCTTTCTTTCCCTGGCTTGGTACTTACTAACTTTAGTAAGTGGTCTTGGTAGGGTTCTAAATTTTAAAAACTAGTCGTTGTTGTATGGGAAGGCCTATGAGAAGGAAATGCCATGTGGCATGTACTTTTCTTGCCTGGACACCGCCGTGACTTTTCATTATGAATCTAGTGGCCGGAAGGCTCATTATTTCTTAAACCCCTTTGATTTTTGGGTCATCTCCATCGGCCTCACAGATTTTTCTTGACCTTATGTGACATCTAGATTTATTGTCATCCCCATTTTTTATTATGCGACGGACTTCTCGCATGAGGGAGCTGGCAGTTTTGAGCGAGATATGGGGATTGACACTAATTGTAATAATTTTAAGGAATGCCATTTTTTTTCTTGTTATTATTTCGTTGCAGTCGGCTCTAATTTGGGTTTTATTGCACTCTCTCTGCAATTTCTTTCTCTTTCTACCTTTTGCTTGTTGGGGCCATGGGTAGAGACAGTGTTTGTGTTGATCCTGATAAATTCAATGAATGGAAGAGGGATGGCAATGTCTGGAATATTTGTAAAGAGGGAAGAATTACCCAGTTCATGGAATGTATGTCAGGGTTTGACGAAAGCCTCTCTAAACACTTTTCCACCTCTTGGCCTGCAAGAAGGGTGACAATGGGGAGTATTTCCTTTGAAGTTAATGAAGAAGTTATTGCTAAGGCCACTGGTCTTGCAATAGATGAGAAAAAATGGAAGAAAACGAGCAAAGTGTCTGACCAGGAACCTCAACCAATTCTTTCATGGGGATGAGCAATCTATTAAACTTTGTGGTGGCTATGGCTGCGAGTAACTTCCTGAACCCTGGGACAGAGTGTGCATGGTCATGATGAAGTATTTCACTCTTGAGGGGAGATTAGATGTGTATTACTACTACCATTTTCCTTTTCTTAATCATCTTAGGAATCACAACAATATTTCTATTTCATTTTTTCTTTTGCACTCTCTAGAAAATGCTATGAAAGATGTTGTTGAGGCTATGAATTTGGGTAGGAATTTTACAATTCTGCACCAGGGGCTTATGTTTAGGCTCTATCATTTTCACCTAGCCCTCTGCCCTCCTTGCCCTATTTTTGTTGAGGAATCCCTTGTTTCTTCTACTTCATTGTCTACTAGTCTTATGGATACCCCTAGCCCCAGCAAGAAAAAGTGTATTAAAAACCCAGCCTCAAAAAACCCTCCCTAGGACACTTCCCCTATTGGTGGGTCTGTTGAAAAAAGGAAGGACAAGAAATGTAATGCCCCAACCCTAAAATTAAATCCAAAGCCTCAAATAAAACCAAGTTCAGGCCACAACAAATTGACTTTGATATTGAAATCACTAAGGAGACTAGCACTCCTTGTAGGTCCAGTAGACTGGTTTCTAAGCCTGGAAAGGAGAAGAGTCCCAAGGAGGCCTCAAAGTCTAAAAATGGTGGGGAAAGTGAGAACACGAGCAAGGATGAGAAGGATGTGGAGGAAGCCCTTTCTAATTTTGCAAGTAGCTCTTCCCCTATTTCCGAAAGTGTAAAAATGGGTTCTTTGGGTCCTACCAGTGTTAAGGCCAAGGGGGTTGTGACTAGGGCCTCAGAAAATGCTAAAGGGATGGCCCCCTTGGAGGAAGCATGTAACAGATAGGACACAGTTTGGGAGGAGGTGGAAAATCTTAAAAACAAAATGGAGAATTTGGAAAAATGGCTTCATGATGTCACTCACTTTGCTTTGAAGATCATGCACAGATCCACCACCACTCTGTGCCTATTGCAGAAGGATAATTCCACTGACAATGTGGAGGATGCCGAATACAAGAAAATTCTCAAGTTCCTCACCGAGGATTGGGATTTTATAACCCTAATCAAGCCATGTAGTGGGAAGAAAGATTAGCGATGCAGGATGTTTGGAATTTTTGTTAGGATTCTCCTTACTAGCCTTTGTGGTTTTTTGAATTCTCTATTGATACTTTTATGACTTATAGGTTTAATTTTGGCTGGTATGGCCCTTGGTGGGCCTTGGTTAAGACTCTTTTAAGACTAGGTTTCATGCTAGACATTATTAGGAGTATAGTTACTGGTTTAACGAGATATAATTTTTATATTGATGCTATGTGTCAAGGTTGGTTAGTGTTCTTAAGATGTTGGTTGGTAATATGGTTACCTTACTCACCATTTTGATGTGGTTTTTGATATGGAATGGTTAGGGTGTCTAGTTCGGTGTTTGTTTTTTGTTAATGTGATGATGATGTTACTCTACTGATGATTGCCCGCAGGGGCTTGTACTAAAGGGAAAGCACCCTAGTTTTGCTACTTTTTATATAAAAAACAAACTAAATACTAATAAAAACTAAAAGTCAATTCCAAGGAAAGCATGATATAGCTTGGAAGTTGAATGGATGCGGTAAACTTGGTAGCAAAGAGAGATTATATACAGTGTGAAACACATAAAAATGTCCCATTCCCCATATGATGGCATGGTATTGGAAGATCATGCAAGACCAATAAGACAAACAAATATTTTGGAATATGTTGTTTCTAGCTAGAGTCACGTAGCCCCATACATCAAGAATTTTAAAAAATGATCGATGATAAAATGACATGACCTCATACGCCAAATTTTTTAAAAATGATGTTTTGAAAAAATCATTTTTTTGTTTACACATTTGACATTTTGGAAATACATCTTTGTTTTGAAAGGGAAGGGGGAGCTCACATACTATGTTGTAGATGTTTGTAAGAGATGGAAAGAAGGAAGGTATAGTAGCTTGTTTTTTTTTTTTGTAGGTATGGTTAAATTGATTAAATTTAGTTTTTGAAACTCTATTTATTTATGTAGAGAAGAAATTATGAGAATTTTTATTTTTGACTGTGAATCCTAAACAAGTTGAGCAACAATTCTTACATGGTACGTATATCTACCAAAATGTTTTTTTTTTTTTTTTTTTGTCATTCTACTTAGAAATTGTGAAGAGAGTAAATGGAGGTGTTGTAAAAAAGAGGTTTATTTTATATTCAATGGGTTATCAATGTCTATTCAGAAATGTCATTCCATTGCCTTAGGAATGTTGTTTTGTAAGAAGAACAACCACTATTATAGCAAGCATAAATTTTCACATATTTTCCTATTCTTTTCTTTTTCTAGGTTTCTAAATTTTGTGAAATTTATGTTCACCCCATCTATCTATACACAATATGAAAATGTAGCACATGCTATTGAAATTGGTACATTGGGGTTTTGTTTTCTATTGTAGACTATAAATGATTAAACTTCCATTCTAGATTATAATATCATGCTCTATATTTTATGGCTCTGGTGAAACCACCTTAATTTACTCTTATTCAGACCATACTTTCTAATTATATGTTTACCCCATATTTTTAGATACAATGTGAAAATTTAGCACAAATTGATGAAATAGGTGTGAAATTGAAATAGAAACAATACCATTATTGTTGTTATTGGGAACAAGAATACAATTCTCTACATTACAAGTTACAAAGCATGGGTTTTTTGGTACCTTGTGAAGTGTAGTTTACAAAACATGTATTTTTTTGAAAATTGCAATTTCTCATACCCAAACACACTATAATCACACTATCAATAATTTGTGCTAAATTTTCATATTTATCACAAAAATAACGTGGTGAATATAAAAATTATAAATTTAAAAAACCATCAAAACAAATTACAACCAATTATAATATTTTGGTTGGTTTGTTAAAGTCATAGGGTTTTAAAATAAAATTGGTTAATAAAGAGCAAGCTATAAAAAATTATGTTTTGAAACCTACAAGTTGTTATACATAAAGAATGTTGTGAAATACAGATGGAGATATGTATAGTTTTTAATTTCCTATAATAAATAGAAGGCTTCAAAACATGTCTTTTTTAACATAAACTTTATGGTATATGGTATCCCTCATAGTATAGAATTAACACTATGAATCTCAAGTAACCTCAAAGGAATGTTTGGATTTGAAAACATTTATCCTTAGGTAAACGAGGTATGTGCACCCAAACAAAATGGTACTTCCATTTTATGTTTAGGGAGGGCTACAATTTTTCTTCATTGTATAGGTTGAGTTACAAGTTGAACTACACAATGTGGTTTTCAACTTGCAAAAACTTACATCATGGTTCCTAGGATGTGTTCTACATTTATTCCTAACCTAAGTTACTCAATTATTGATTAAATATTTTATCAATAGATTCAAACATGTTCTTCCTTTGAGGTTGGTGGAAATAATGCAACTACATTTTTGGTCATTTGAGGTTATAGCCTATTGGAAACATGAGCATGTTGGTATATGGTGTTGTCATTGATGGAAAACCATTACAAAAGTGTTGGTATGGAGAATACCAAGTGTTTTGGAGAATTGACTAAGTCTCAGTGTGCATTTTTTAGTATTATAGAGTAATAGTTTTGTGGTCCGCATTGCTCTGCTATGTAGAATCTTGTGATGTGGTTTTGAAGTGTTGATGGCATGTGTTGAATTAGTTTGCATCCAAAGTTATTGGTCTTGATTTCTTCCATAATTGAAGATATCATTGATAATGTGTCGAGCTTAGTAATGGCAATGTTGTAGGTGCAAAGTGCATGTTGGAATGATGTGCATTTTATCGTAGATGAATATTATGCTATGCAATTTTGAGAAAATATTGGAAGGTGTTAGATGTGTTTGGACTCCAAGTGGCAAGTGATTGGTGGTCCATGTGCCAAGTTGTGAATGAATAGTTGGTTCATTCAATCGTTGCTTCACCAACGTTGCTAACCTAACAGTTTTTGGGACGTACAAAGTTAATTAGTGTATAGAACAAAACTATGGGAATGATTATAGGCATGCTGACCTATTTTGGTGTGGTACATGTTTTTATTCTCTTTGAAGCATGTGTGTTCGATTTTTTTTTCTAATAGGTTATTGTGTTGTACATTTCATCTATTTAGGCCAACCTAATTGATGTTTTGGTTGGTTGTGGTATATATACAAGGTTAATTCATTGTGAGATGAAAATGTAGAATAGATGGCATGATATACAAATGACAGAGTAAGAGTGTGTGTGAGATCTAATGTAGTGTGAAGTGCAAAAGGTGATAGTGGTGAAGTATGAAGTGTGGAAAGTCAATTTTCTAAGTTTAAGTGGAACTATATTTTCAGCATGTTGTAGATGCATTGTTAATAGTTCATCCTTGGCAGTGAGCCCCCCTTTCATCTATCTCTTTTTATTATGGGCAGTGAATCCACCATTTTGTAAATCCATTGTAACCAGTTATAATATATTGTGATAATCCTCATTGTGGCTTTTCCCTTTTAATGGTATTCCATGTAAATTTGGTGTTCTTGTGTTCATTGATGTGTTGCATGATTTAAAGTTTTCTTTCCATTACTACAATTTTAATATGATGCTTTGAATGGTTGTTTAAGTTAATGAAGTTAGTGAATTTTAGTGAATTACTTTTTCATTTTTGTCTCATGTTGTTCAAGTTCCCTAGTGTGATTGGATATTAATTAAGATTTTCCCTTCTCCCAATTCTTCTTCCTGTGAGAGAAATCTTGGGTTTTTTTCCATGATTCAACACCTAAGGATACCACAGTTGGCCCAATGAGGGTTCTAACCCAAGGAATTGGGCCTTGAGACACTAGTTCCTTTTCCCTGCTTCAACCATAGCAAGTTGTGTAAGTACCTCCAATTTAGACCCATGCTCAAAATTATAGAGATTCTCCTCCAATTCCTTGATCCTAGTATCTTGTTCACTATCCTTTTATTAATAGGTTTTTAACAACTTGTCTAATTATTTTATTCTTTCCATTGCTTCTTACAACTCTTTGCTAATATTTCTTTATTCAATAAAAAGTTCTATAGCTTTTTCCAAAAATTACTCATCCCTTGCTATACTTGTGTATTCAAAACCCTTTAAAATAGGGCTTCTTGGTGATCTCCTCATTTTATTTTCCACAAAAAAATCCTCTAAATTAGATTTAGAGGTACTGCTAAAATACCAAGGTTGTACAATAGGTTCCTTTAACTTATCACTAGAGGTATTCTCCTCTAAATATTTATCTGTTTCTACCATTACAACATCCTCTTCCTACTTTTTAATTAATCCTCTCATGGACCCTTTTCTCTTTAGGTGATGTGCTCACCTCTTGGGTTGTGTGCATCCCTTCAACCCTTTTGTAGGTGTTGAAGAAGAGGCTCCACTTTTCCTTTTCCTTCCCTTCTATAATTTTCTAGAAATAGGGGTTTCTTTTTTGTCCTCTATTGTGGGTTGCTCAATAGAGGATGCATGTTATATTTCTTGCAAGCCCTGCTCCTCTAGCTCTCATATGTTATGGGTAGATGATGCAATAGGGGAGACAGGGGGAATTTCCCTTTCTGAAACAATAGATTCTTCCATTATTTTTTTAATAGTAGGTTCTTCAAGGATACTATTGATATTGTTACAATTTAGAAAACTTTCCCAAGAAAAATTTGGAAATTGAGTCCTAAGACTCCTCTTTATAAAAAAATGTAACCAAACATAAATGAGACAATTGTGTATTGTTTATTTTTTTCTTGTACTCAGATGACATTCTCTTTAATAGATTATACAAGAAATTAGGAACATTTACATGCCTACCATGGCCAAGATGACTTAACAGCTTAAAATGAACTGTGTATAGAAAATATTGTCTGTTGTCACATGTTAAATACATAACTACATAGGAAGCAACTGAAACCCAAATCCAGGGTAAAGACAATCATTTAGTACCTTGAGAAGAGGAATTTGAGTTTTCTCCTAGTTTTTTGAACTCCTTCCTTGTAGCAATAGTATATTCCCTAACTTGAAACTCTTCTCCTATCCTTGTTAATCTAGATACTTTAGAAATGGAAACTTCTAAAGCATCTATCCTTAAGCCCCTAAAGATTGCTTCATCATTTTGCAATATGGCTACAAACTGTTGGTTCATAACCTCATTAAATTCTATGAGCTTTAGAAAATATTATAACTAGCCAACTTGCTATAAAATGGGAAAAACTTAGCCTATCCTCCAATAGATGGCCATGTGCCGTTGGTTCTCTACATATTATATCACCTCCCATGGTAATGCTTTAGTAATTGAACTCCTCAATTCTACATTTTTTCTTGTTCCCCCACCTCAATTAACCACTTCTACTATTCTAGAATGTTGTTCTCATTCAAATGCAACTTTCAATTCAGCTATTGAGAACCCTTTCCTCTCCTCTAAACTTTGTGTCTTTTAAAAATGGAGGAAAACAATGGAAAGGTTTTGCAGAGAGTTTTTGAAAACCAAGAAAAATAAGGAATAACCCTCCCCCAACTAAAGATACTAAGTGTACCCACTTAGTGGGTATGGTTTAAATGGAGGGCTATATGAAAAGTAGTGGAATATTAATTAAGATATGTGCATGCATGAATGAACTATAAATATACATAAAATTCAATAATCATCCATGCTAATTATGATAAGTTAATGTTTAGTGTACCTGTAGGAATTGGTTGAAATAAAAATTCAACTTGTGTGAAGTAACTGATGACCGCCTATAGCGTGATTTGAAGTGACTTTCCTTGATTGTAATGAATTTTGTTTAGTGGTAATTTGAAATGAATGATAGCATATGCATGACATGTGGAAAATGATGGAATGAAAAGGTTGCAGAGTGTATGGAATAGGTGATGTGAGATTAATTGTATGGGATATTATAATCGACAAAGGTGGTAGGATTGTTGTGTGAATGGATGTAATAAGTTGTACATAATGGAAATGGAATATGTATGGTTGCATGTAGGAGATGATAGGTTATGAAATGATAGATACATAATTAATGTGGATGGTAATATGACATGATTGACAGACAAGTGTTATGGGCTCATGTAGTAATATGTCCCTTTTGTAAGTTTTTCACCTGGAGGAGTGATGCTACAAGTCCCTATTGGCTTTGTGGCTATCTTAGAAAATGAAAATTATCGATTTTCACATGTGCATTATGTGCATGTGAAATATGTGATAAAATTATACCTATGGAACATCAGTACATGAGTTGTGTAGTTCATCTACTAATTTATTTGTAGAACTCATTTGTAGAAAAATCTAAAAACATTCAAAAAGTTGTAAATTTAAAATCCAAAACATCCCAAACACATCAAAATCCCTAAATAGGTCAAAATGTCAAAAAATTCAAAAACATTACCTTGTCGAACTATGTTGTATTTGATCTTGAATGTAGGCAAGGCCATCACTGATGTTCCCCCAAGATGCATTAGGTCAGTATTTAGGAGTTCGTCATAATAAAATGGCATTCCATCAAGTGTTTGTATCTCATCAATAAATAGTTACTAGTCATAGTCAGTCGAACTATGTGGTATTTATGTGTATAATGTAGGCAAGGATAATATTTGATGAACCCCCATGGACCTAGGTTAGTCCCTTTTAGGTTTTGGTCAAAACTTAGTAAACACAAAAAAATTGAAAACTCAAAAAAACCCAAAATATTGGAAAACATTCAAAAATCCTAAACAGCCTCACATAACCAAAAAACCTAAACATTCAAAAAGACCAAAAACAACCTCAAAACATTGTGAAAACACCAAAAACATTAAAATGTTCCAAAAATATCCAAAACCACCCATCCCATTTTACTTGCACTCACAATAAAATCTCATTCATAATAAATTGATCATCACACTCACGCTTTGGTAACACAAATAGAAAACAAGTACAACAATCAACAAAAGTAGAACCTTTAAATGCAACAAAAAAATCAAACTCTTGATCATTATCAAACTTGTCAATCAAACCTTATATCAATAGTGTTTCAAACAACCTATCAACCTGCCACCATCCACTAATATGTCCTAGGATGCATCCTTCCCAAAATGGTCATTATCTTTGACAATCAATTTGGATACTTATCCTAAACAAACACATTACTTTGGCAGGAGATAAATAGATAAAATTAACTGTTTGTTTTTATCTAGTCGTATGACTTATCCTATTGACACATTCTGAAGACCTCTCGATGATGTCTATCAAAATGATTTAGAGAGAAAGGAATGGGGTATTGATCATTATCTTTTGTTTTTTGTGCTTGTGCAATGTTCTTGTAAAATAATCTTGGTGAATACTTTCTTAGTTGTGTAGGGAGGTCATTTGAATAGTTTGTTGACTATTGCATATGCTTTGGTCCAAAATGTTCCAAACTTCTAAACTATATTCCAATGAGGTTTCTGTATGTTAAGGTGTGAACAAGGATTATCCTATTTGTTTTCAAAGTCAAAGTCCATTCCACTAGATACAACACCATCCTAGTTATCAATACCATGATGCATCGTGTCTGTGTTATATCAAAAATAAGGAATGAAGTGCTCAAGTATCCCAATCCCTGGAACAAGAAAATCATGAATCTCATCACCATATCTAATAAAGTCTTGAATGATCATAGGCTTATTGGACTTCTAAATCAATCTTGAAATCAATGGTCAATCCATCCATATTATTCTTCTTCTATATTTACTAACATTTCTATCCAAGTTTCGAATATGTGTGATATATAAAAATACACATGATGCTACGCATGGTCGATGACTATCTATACATCATCAAATTTTTCTACATCAAATATCTGATCTTTCTGAAGAAGTGTCTTTCGTCCTCTTTGAACTGAATTGATCTTGCACCTTTGTCATGATCTCGACCCGAAAATTAAAATTTCCACCTGATCTCTTGAGGGGACAAGGTACTAGCTTAATTCCTTCCATTTGGGCAACAAAAGGGCATCTGAAAAATTAGGAATTTTTAAATTTTTGATCTAAGTAGTAGCATTAATTTGAAAAGTGTTAGTCTTTGAACCAATGTAACAGGTACCTCGCTTCAAAGAGGGGAAAAATGTAGACACTTAAAATTGTCTTGAATGATATTACACACTTGAATCTGATTACTAACATCGTTTCATCCTAATATTTATCTCCTTTTCAATTGTTTAATTAATTGATCCTAGTTTAATTAAATGTATCAAATTATCCTATTAATCAAATGAGAATTTGACTAATTCATCCCCTTCCACTTTAATCCCCATCTTATTTAATTGAGTAATTCAAATTATTTGATTAGATTGTTTATGTCCTGTCATTTCATTAATTAATCATAATTATTTAATTAAATTTCATTTGAACCCCTTCCATTAAATAAATTAATTATTTAATGATAATCCTAAATTCACTCAACTTGCACAATTAAAACTTTGTTTTAATTAACTAATTACTAATTTTCTCTCACCCATCCACTTGCATGGGAATATTCCCCATTTGAGCTCCAAAAATAGAATATTCTTTCCCAACAAAATTCTAACAAAATTCCTAGGTTTTAGGAAGTGTGCTTCCTTTGATCATTGTGAGCCATTGATTGACTCTTTGATCCATGAGATCTTGTATTCTCATCCATTGATGAGAATCCTTGATCCATTCCTTCACTTCTTATTGCATCTCAGCCCTTGATTGATCAAATCAATTTAAGCCTTTGATTCATCATTTTATCCTATAAATACTTCCCATTTTGGAGAGAAAAAGGATCCACTTCCATCAAAGCAAAGTTATGTTGCACATTTGATATTATCTTTATTCATATTGCATCCATTATTAGCTTTTCATCCATCTTTAGCATATTTTCATCAAGATTATCTTGGTTTTCATTAATGGAGTTCGATCAGATGCTCATTTTATCAAAGGGATTGGGAAAGGGCTGCCATTCCATATCAATGCAGCACCAATCCCCCAATGGGATAGGGTTTGAAGCATTTATCTAGGTTTCATTTATGCATTTAGTTATTGTTTTGTTTAAATGGCTTCTTGGTTAATGGTTTTTAAATATTTCATTGGGATTTTAGCTTAGCTAGTTAAATATTGCTTGAAATCTATTGGATCTAGTGTATTTAGCTCATACTATGACTATAATCACAGTTAAAAGTGATGACCAAGAATAGACAGTCTTAGAAGAGAGGATAGTCTATAAATCTTAAAAGTTTGAAGAGGAGTATACCTAAGAGATCTCACACTAATATGAAGACAGTGTGGTAGGTATGATAAGGATAGTTCAAAATAACTAGTGAAAAGGTTTATGAATGAAATTTTTTTCAATGTTGAAGAAGGAAGTGAGTGGTTAGTAAACCATGTATGGAAGATAGTGAAGGTAGTAAAGTTGTATTTCCTAAGATTTATAAGGGTATATTTTTGTGGTTATCAAATGCAAGGTATAAAGACCTCTGGAAGTACCATGAAAATTACATTGAACTCAAAAGGTTTAACCGCATCCATGGTAATGGCTTCCCACAAAGGTTATAAAGGATTCATAGAAGGCTTTTTTAGTATGTTCACTATGAAAAGAGAGTCCAATATATGACAATCTTGAAATTAGTAAATGAAAACTTACTTAAAGGATTTTTACGTTTGATACTAAACACGAACATGATCAATATTGTGTAAATATCAGTTTCAAGGATAATCCTAGAAGATAAAACTTATAAGACATGTACCATAGACCATATTAGAATTGGTTGTGTCCATAGGAGGTAAGGAATTGTAGGAAAGGGGAAAATAACACATGAAATATAAGTGTAAACCAAGAATATAAGAATTAAAATAACATAAATTTATAATTATAAAAAAAATATTGTGCAATAATAAAGTGTTACACAATAAAACAGGGAAACCATATTGTTATCCTTGAATCCAGTTGCACTCGATTC
>VDFB02352647.1:0-46749 GCA_007258455.2 Sequoia sempervirens
AGGCTTGAAGACGAAAGTACAATTGCAGATTTGCAATTAGCATATCAATCAGTATACTCCGAGGAAAACAAGCAACATCTTTTTGCTTGGAAGGAACAATTGGCGTACAAGGTGAAAGCCTACGACGCTCATTCAGTAGAGTTGATTGATTACAGAAGGGTGGTTGCCACTATTATCAACTTCGCAAGAATGTTGGTAATATCTTTCCCTTGCATGGAATATCAGCGTGAGGGAGGAGAATACGTCGAGTTGGTGACTGTACAGAACCAGTTCAGGGATGTCATCCGCAGCACCGTTCTTGACGATCCAGAGGGTTGTAAGCTGGCTAAGGTAGCAGCTTTATCAACCAAGTTAGAAGAGGCAGCATCTCAATGCATTGACTTCGGAAATCAGCTCACAACGGGTGAGGTCATGCTCCGACGCCACGTCATCATCCTACAAAGCATTAACTCCCCGGAAGCCGATGAAGTCAATCAATGGATTGAGACATTGTTGATTAATGGCGAGCTATAAATGCACCAGAAAAGGACGCCATACATCCTCCAAGTGGCATTCATGAGACTTGAGTTGACTTGACGCTTCTTTCCAAGTCAACTCAAGATGCTATTAAATGTAGTTGGAGTTAACTTGATGCTTCTTTCCAAGTTTAACTCCACTTTCCTTAAATCATGCATTGTCAGATCCCACTAATTAAGGATGTCTAATTGACTTCCATGATTTGTGGATCTTAGATCTCCACTAAATGTGGATGTCTATTTTGGAGGGAGACTTTACATTTAAGTTCACCTTTAGTTTGCTTTTAGTCAACTGAAGTAGTTTCCAGTTGACTCTTTGTTGACTTTCAGTTAACTGAAGTAGTTTTCCAGTTAACTGCTTGTTCCCCCTATTTAGGAATAAATCTTGCTAATTGATTGGCAAGAACTCATTGTTAACTCAAGGAGATTTTGGGGTTGCCCACTCCTTTGAGTCCTATAAATAAGAGCCTTGGGCTCATTATTTGTTTAACCTTTACTTGCTATGCAAAATTGCTGCGCCATTGTTGCCAACACTTTGAAAGCGAATATTTGTTCACTCTTGGATGAGAGTTCGTTGGTTGATTGTAATTGTGCATGATTTCGTGCCTTTGCTCTCCCAACTTTTGTAATTCGTTGATGAAGCATTGAAGAGGAATATCAGAAGGCGCTTGCATTTTGATCATCTTATTTGAAGTTATGTCTACGTCTTGTGTTTAATAGCTTGTTGTCTCATTTCCCTCCTCAGATAGGAGTCCCTCCTCCTTGGATATTTGTTATTGACAATTGTCGTTTGATGTTGTTTAATGTGTTGACTTCCAAGCTATACTTCGGATAGGAGTCCCTCCTCCTTAGCAAGCTCGTTGGCCAAGGCATCGTGATTTTGTTGTTTCTAGTAAACTATTTCTTAAGCTCATACCTCGGATAGGAGTCCCTCCTCCTTGGCAGATCTCAGATCTAGTTTACCGTGCAGAGTGTTTGCTTGTACCAACCTTATCCCGGTGTATACCCGAGAGTTCAGAGCCTCGGTCATATCCTTTGGAGACGGCGAATTCAAGTGATCCAACCATTCCATTCCCGCTCCTTTACCCTCATGCTCTGTTCATCTTGAAGGTATTGGATAGATAGAAGCTAGTTAGTCGTAGTTAAGATCTGCAGAAACCAGAGAAAAGCTTAGCTACGGCGCATTGTGTTTATGCACCCTTGTGTCCTGCGGCTGAAGCATAAAAAGATAGGAACTTAGTTAAACATTTCCCTTCCCTACGCATTGCTCCCAGCAGAGAGGGACTTCTCCTCTTTAAATAACGAAGAAGTGTTGCAAAACATTTGAAATAGCTGAACGTTTACAATCAGCACTCCAGAGGTGCTAATTTAAACGCCAACATTACACAAATCTGATCACAATCTTGCTTAAACCTGCTCTAATACCATGTTAGTTTTATGACCAGATTTAAATTAAGCAGAAATAAGAACAATTCTAAACAAAATAATACAGCATATACCCTGGGAAAACCCTCCTTCTTGAGGGAGAAAAACCCAGCAACAATATATCACTTATATATTGATAAAATATCAGCAATTTGCTTACAATATAGCCAAACACAAGGCCAATAATAAGGCCACACACAACGTCGATCTGGAAATAAAGCTTCTCTCGCAAATAAATGATATCTCCTTTATGAATCGATCTCCTTGAATCAAAAGCTCGATCTGCTATAGAAGTGAATTCCTCTTATATGCGAACTTGTCTTGGATGAAAATTGAATGAATGATGAATACAGTCGCCTTCTATATATACAAAATGTTATGTCTATTCATGAAGGGTCAGCTAGTTTATTGACCAAGGCGTCACTTCACAACGGTCAGCCTTATTTAAATAAATAATATAAATATTAAGTCGGTGCCTTTGCAAGATATTTGAATTTTTATTTAATATTCATTCTAGAAAGAACTCCCGCCGCTACACATCAACACCTCAAGGGAAGGAATTGGTGCTATACTGATGCAAAACAAGCATCCCATAGCCTTTGAAAGCAAGAAGCTTAAAGAGCCAAAAAGGGCCTATTTTGTTTATGATAAAGAAATGTTGGCAATCATGCATGCCCTAGAGAAATTTAGGCAATACCTTATTTGTGGAAGATTTACCGTAAAAACGGATCACAACAGTTTGAGATTCTTCCTTGACCAAAAGGATCTAAACGATAGACAACAAAAGTGGGTAAGTTACAGGCATACAATTTTGATATTGAATTTATGAAAGGGAAGTGTAATGTGCCGGCCAAGTTTTTTCAATTTTTGAATAAACACACTAACACAATAAGCACCCGTTAAGGTTAGCTTAGACCAAAAACCAGCAATCGGAAAGTAACTCTTTGCCAAGAATGCGCACTCAATCTCAAGATGAGAATGATGCTATCATATGGCAAGAGGGTCGTCAGTAGCAACTTGAAGTATTACAAGGCTGAAAGAAGCTCAACGCCAAGAATGTGCTCTCCAACCCAAAGTGGGAATGGTGCTACCATATGGCGGAGGTACTATGAAAAGAAATGCAATGCTGGAAAGTAAACTCGACACCAAGCATGTGCATTCCAAACCCAAGATGGGGATGGCGCTATCATATGGTGGAGATTCTATTGATGACAATGCAATGTTGAAAGTAACTAATTCATCAAGCATGTGCACTCCAAGCTCGAGGTGAGCTAGGCACTATCATATGATGATAAGGATCTAATGCATTACAAAGAAGACTAAGTGAGGGCCAGTCTCTTCCACAACCGTGGGAATACAATGTAACTTAGCAAGAAATAGAAATGGCTGAACAGTACTACTGTAACAGTCTTACAATGAGAAGAGTTGTCTGCCAAGAACACTGAATTAGAAGTCTATCAATGCTGCAATATTATATAATGTCTCCCCAATGCACAACAAAACTCCAATACTCAAACTCAACCCCAAAGACAAAATCTTACAATCTATGACTGAACAATGACTGAAAATGCATAACTAGCAGCATTGTAACTCACTAAAATGCTCATAACTCTCTCTAAACTTGTCCAAATGACGTGAAACCTAATGCAAATGAACACTAAGAAGATGGCGATCAGATTCTAATCAGGAAATGACTCTAAAAGCTTGTAATTCTTTTTTAAAACATTTTCCAAGTAGAAGAGAATGGTACAGCCTCAAGAAGGGCGATTTTCACTGGATAAATTCAGAATCTTCATTGGAAAATCTGCAAATTGGCACAAATGATCGCTCCTCGCAAAGGAACAAATAGATGAAATGCCCAGAACAATATTATTTTTATTTCATGAGATATGAGCAAAAATTACAATCAGCTATGCTAAACCAGCAACCTCAAAATTGACTAAAAATGCATGAACTCCACTACAATATGCAAGAAACTTCAACTACAATGTGCAAGAAACTCAACTACAACTAATATCTCAACTAGTTGCTATCTTTCAAGCAAGAAGTCAAGCCCAAGCTAGGAGGTATGCATTCCTTGAAGCAATCTCTCACCATTCCGGCAGCATAATGTTGTAAATTTCATGGATACCAAATGAAGAACCAAAGCCTCCTTTTATAAGTTTCAGAAGATCTTCTAGAAGTCTCTGGAAGGTATGCCCAGCATAAAAAGACAATCCATTTTCAAATTTAAGTTGACTCCTTTTCCCTCCACAAGATGGCATCCCTTTTTTTCAAGAGCACAATATATCTTTTAATAAAATAATCTCTCTCAAAGTTGGCATCCAAATCCTCCAGCTATATTTTGGCCCTTAGAAATATTTTAATTAGCCTCCTGATGAGGCGTCCACCCTTCAAGTCCCCTTTTTAAAAACAATTTAAAGTTGTAATGTTAGGCCAAGGGGTCATAATATTAAAATATAGCCTTAGCAACATAAATAATTCAATATCCATCAGAAATTTCACCACAAGGCCAAAATCAACATTACCAACTGAAACACTTAAAGAGGAAAACCTACTAAGTTGATGCCAACTGGACCATTGCCAAAAATAAAATTTACTAAAAATAGTAAATACGGAAAGTTGCTCAGATTAAAGTGCATGCGATACCATTGTGAAGCTCTCTGAAAACCCAAAAAGAATCTGCAATCCGCAATCCAAAACTCCAAGTGCAAACCCCAGAAAATGCAAAAACATTCTCCTAGAATATGGGAAACCCTAATTTCAGCTTATGCTTAGCCTACGAGTTTCCGGAAATAGGCTAAATCCAAATGAAGAGCGTAGGGCTAAATTGGGGACATTATAGGAAGAATAATGTTGTAGCAGACACTCTCTCCAAAGGACCTCACTTGGGTTCATTAATTGCGGTATCTTCAGAATGGAAGAAAACTATAATAGCCAAATATGCCAAGGACAATTTCTCTAGCAGTATTCTAGAAGGGAAGGTACAAGATGAAAATTATAGAGTAATTGATGAACTTATTCTTTACAAAAATAGGATATATCTTACCCCAAGATCAAAAGTAAAGGTAGCAATCTTGAAGAATTACCATGATAATCCTTTGGCAGGACATCCGGGTTTCTATAAAACTTACAAGAAGGTTAGAGAAAGATTTTCATGGAAGGGATTAAAAAGGGATGTATTAACACATACTAGAGAATGTATGGTATGTCAAAAGAATAAAGGAGAACATGTATTTCTAGCAAGACTGCTTCAACCCTTACCTATAACCAACCAGAAATAGGAAAGTGTTTCCATGGACTTTACAACTGGTCTACCGAAGGTCCAAAACAAAGACTGCATTTTTGTGGTGGTGGATCGTTTGACCAAATACGCACATTTTATGGTTGTGTCGTCAGATTTCAAAGCTCCTCAAGTGGCCGACATGTTCTTCAAGGAGATTTTTAGATTGCATGGTCTACCAAGGAATATTGTAAGTGACAGAGATAGCTATTTCCTCAGCTTATTTTGGCAAGAGTTATTCAGATTAGCTAGAACAGAATTAACCCCAAGCACCAGTTATCACCCGCAAATAGACGGACAAACGGAAATTGTCAACAAATGGTTGGAGGGTTATTTGAGGAATTATGTCACAGGACAACAAAATGGATGGATCAGATGGTTGCACTTAGGAGAATATTGTTATAACACTACTCATCATTTGTCTATTGGAATGAGTCCCTTCCGAGTACTGTATGGATATGAGGCTACTTCCTTTGGGGATTTGATCCGAGTAGAGAGTCTCGTACTCGGGGCTAAAGATTTTGTGCAGCGGAATGTGGACATCATGAACTCACTCAAGGACAATTTACATCAGGCCCAAAATCAGCAAAAAATGTATGCCATTAAGAAAAGAACCAAACGAACATTTGAAGTTGGGGACATGGTCTTTTTGAGACTACAACCATACAAACAGTCTTCTATCAAAGTCAATGGGGCCGAAAAGCTTAAACCCCGATTCTATGGACCTTACAAGATCTTGAGAAGTGTAATGCCCTGCCACACAACCCTAGAGGAAGTTGCAATTAACTACACAAACGTACTAATTTTATTTTTTTTGGTTTAAGTACAAATAGCATAAAAGTTCACTACTTATTGCCAACCACCTCTAAGGTTACGAGACTGAGATTACTTAAAACCCAAACAAGAAACATGAATTGACAACATCATATTTAATTACTTAATAAATTAAGAATCACATACATTTCGAACATGATAAAATTACATCCAAGGCATAAGAGATACCACATGTTTTCAATTACAATTACTTAACAAATAGATTACAACTCTCATTCCCCGAATGGGGTAAATCCAATAACCATGGTTACAAATTACATCTTCCACCTCGATAACAAATGAGGGGTAATAAATTACAAGATCAACTAAAATAAATAAAGCATGAAAAGAAACTAGATCCCACGAGCTCTCCAACTGGAAATCTCGTCCTCACGAATAAGAAGAAGACCCAACGGATTGAGGTGCACGTTCCACCCAACCATGTGATAACCAAAGGCTCACCCCCCATGCTTAGGAGATAGTAACAAGGAATTATATACAAGACCAACTACCTCTAGACATAGGCTAATACATAACTGAACTGAAAAGGATACAAGTACAACATCACTTAACAACAAAGTTACAATGCTTCCAGAGAACAATGATCATGTACATCATTTGTACACCACACAATAACTGACTGACTGCTGACATAGGAAGAGTGTCATACATAAATTGCTATGAGTTACCCTAGCTCAACCTTCCTAAGCTACCGGACCCCCATCTTGGGTTACCTTGGCTTGCCTCTACCGGCCGACAGACCCTCATGCAAAACTATGCGTTTTGTCTCATCTCGAGCCTTAACAAACGCATGCTTCATGAGAGGCATTCATTATCATTATTAGTGTGAAAGTTCCCCATTAATTCTTTTAAATTATCATTTGATTAAACCCTAGGTGAGTTACCCTGGCGCCCCTTTGTGTGTCGGACCCCCACGAAAAGCCACTCTCCTATCGACAACACACACGGTACAAAACCACAATCCAATTGGTAAACTAGATAAGACGACCTCTCCAATCCAAGGAGGCAATGAATAAAGGAAACTCACTCCAAACACTGGAGGAAACAAAATTGCATAATCACTCCTTCCAAGGAGGCACAGACCACATAAGCCACTCCTAAACCTAACGAGGGCACAAACCATCCACGTTCGTAAAAACCGGGTGAAACAACATGATACTTCTATACACATTTCCCACCACAGTTCCAAGGTCGACTAATATAATACAACAACCCCCAATGATTTAAAAAACACCATCTGGAAGACTTACATATACACTGACTCAATTGCCCCACTCCAAGAATGAACGCCACACATCATAACGAAGCATTTCAGCAAATTCTTAAAAAAATAAAACAACTAATATTAGGATTTCGTAAATCCAATTCACTCAATCATCATAGTGCATGGTATAAATTAAATAATTCATTTACTTTGTACATACTCGAAAGAGAAATCCAATTACATAGATAAACATTACATAATTCAAAGCTAAGTATTTAATTTTCTTTGCTCGATCATATTAGCTTATTAAATACAATCTTTTAAATAAATAAATCATTTAATTAAAATCAAACAATCTTTATTTCAATTTCACTAAAATAAACCACTTAAATTAAACTATAATTAAATATCCATGTATATTAAATATATATATATAAATATATACATAATATATATCCAAACTTATATATACATATATATATATATATTTAAATATACCATTATCATTTAAATATTTCTATTTAAATTCCACTAATTAATTTATTTAAAAATACATAGTGTATATATACATTATATATATATATATGTAATATATACATACTATATATATATATATATATATATATTTTTTCATTTCCAGCCAAATTGTGCAAATGAACAACAAAATTTTGCAATAATAGAAATAAATTTGGCAATACAACATATGGTTTAAATTTCAGTTTGATATAAGGATTTTCTTTTTGGTTTTTCTTTCAATTTCTCATTGTATAATTCTGGTTTTGTTTTCTCTTCCAAATTTTCAATAATGTTTGCAAATTTTGAAATAAAATCTCATGGTTATTTTTCCATTGAAGCTTAATCAGCATATTTTCAAACAGCAAAACAAAGAATTGTAACTCAAAGTGATTGAATCATTTCTTAAAAGCATGAACAAATTTGTAAACTTCTTTCAAAATGAATTAACAAGAATCAACCAAAGAACCTGATGTTTTCTCTCAAAGCTTGAAAATTTGACAATGGTGATTTTAATCCCTGTTTTGATTTCAGCTCAACCAAGAAATCCTCTTGCTTCTTCAAAATTTCAAGAACACAATCCAAATCCAGCCACAGCAAAAACCTTCACCAGATTCAAAGATTCCCCAAAAAAAACCCTTCCCAAAATATGAAATTTTATTTGCTAAAATAGAGTTTTCCCCCAAATTTTAAATTATTAAAATAAATATCTCATATATATTATTATATTGCAATTTGGAGATATTTCATTTTTTGAATTTAAAATTCAAAATAAATATCTCATATTAAATATATTAAAATTTGAAGATATTTATTGCGGGCGGATGGGTGGGTCCCTCCCCAGCCTCTCCTTTGACACCTAAAACTGAGGGTGTGAGATGGCTATGCGACGGAGGGTGAGGATGCTGAGGTGACATATCCATGTCATTCTTGGATTCTGAGTTCGCAGAAGGAATGTTGGCCACCTTAATGAGGACGGCTCGTTCGATGCAGAGCTTTTATGTTTGTCAGAATGCAAGTTGGGCTTTGTTTCAAGTCTGTCATTTGGTGACACGTCGAATACGGCAACCCTTGACAAGACTTCAGTATAGACGGGTGGCGACTCACTTCACTTGAAGTGATTATAGTTAATGGTGCTCGGACTGCGGCCGTAGCCCTCCTTCATAGCGAGGATGTGAAGATCGTCCTTTCATAATTTCGGCATTTGTGCGATGGCCAAGCGGATTCTCACGGGCTTAAATTTGGATCCGTTATATTCATTCCGGTGCTTGGCTTTCGCATTCTGGCTTTGTTTTTCTGTGTTGCAGGGTGTAGCTGTTATCATGGAGGGGTCGAAAAAATCAAAGTTTACCATTCATATTTCCTTGGATGGTTTGGAATGCTTCGGTGTGGACACACCGCTTTGGTCGCCACGGAGCGACAAATAGCTTTTAGGGAGATCTCAGACCAAAGGCTGAAACGAATTCTAATTGAGGATGATCCTGTGTTACTGGTCGCTAAGATGGTTCTGGGAAATGAACACTCTGCTTCAAAGGAATATGCCAGAGACAATGCTCACATTTCCTCGCATTTTCTAGCGCTTTTATTGGACCTGGAAATTCCGAAGAAGGTGGCGCGGGAACTAATGGAGCGTTTGTTCCGTGAGGATTTACTCGGTGGCTTGGAAGATACTTTGAAGGCGCCCCTTCTGGGTAAAGGTATTCCGCCCCGATTTTGCCTCTCTTATGGCATACGGAGGAAGCGGTCAAGGTGTATCCCTTCCTCCTTGATCTTAAAGGGCCAGCTTTGTCTCGCCACCGGAAGCTCGCGGATGTGGCTGTGGAGTTCCTGAAACAAATTAATGATGGTGCCGTCGGAGGGTTTGGACTGGTTGGAGGGCTTTATTTGCTTTGCGGAGGTCAATGGTTTCTTGTAAGGTGGATCCGTGTCTTAAATCTCTATCGGCCGTTTTTTGTAGTATTTGGTTTTTTTGGCTGCTTGTTCATATGGGGGGTGGTTCGGTCTGTTAATCCCCGTCTCTGTATCAAGTTTTATCGGGTTGTTGCATGCTCAGGTTCGGGGTTCTTGGTTTTGAATTTGTAGTTGGGCTGTCATCTTGCCCACTGGTGATGGTGGTCGGTTTTCCTGCGTAGCAGACGCTTGTAAACTTTTTCCTTTTTAATATAATACTTCTATCGTGCGTATCAAAAAAAAAATTTGAAGATATTTATTTTTAAATTTAAAATAAAAATAAATATCTCATATATATTATTATATTGCAATTTGGAGATATTTCATTTTTTTGAATTTAAAATTCAAAATAATATTCTCATATTAAATAGATTAAAATTTGAAGATATTTATTTTTAAATTTAAAATAAAAATAAATATCTCATATATATTATTATATTGCAATTTGGAGATATTTCATTTTTTTTAATTTAAAATTCAAAATAAATATCTCATATTAAATATATTAAAATTTGAAGATATTTATTTTTTAAATTTAAAATAAAAATAAATATCTCATATATATATTATTATATTGCAATTTGGAGATATTTTATTTTTTTTGAATTTAAAATTCAAAATAAATATCTCATATTAAATATATTAAAATTTGAAGATATGTTCATTTTTTGAAATTAAAAACTAAATTATTTTCCAAATGAAATTTTATGCATTTAAAAATTTCTTTTGACAAAAAGAATTCAAAAATTTTGAAAAGAAATTCTTGTACTTATCAATTTTCAAAAAGTGAAATTTAAAACATATTTCCATTTTTTAATTTAAATCTAAATATCAATAATGTCAAAAAAACTAACTTAATTTAATTTTTCACTATTAACTTAATTAATCAATAATTAAATCTAATCCAAGATTTAATTATTTTATTAATTAAATTAAATTAATCAATAAAATAAATAATATTTCAACATTGCAATTAGATCAATTTAATCATCATTTTAACTACACCCGCCATTTAATAACCTTAATAATTTGAATTTAAATAAACACCCAAGGTGAAATGGACAATATTCAAGCAACTAATCTCGACTACAATCCGACGACACTATGACTAGGGTGACGACTTGACACAGAAAACCTAGCTACTATCTCCCAATCAAATGTCGTTGGGCAATGGACACGCTCAAACCTGTGAAACCAGGTGGAGTCGATGTCCTGTATCTGTAGTCCTGCAAACAAAACGAGTGTCGAACATGCATATAACATAATAAAACACACCGTGAAGAGGAAATCGCGGAATTGTAGGGCACTTACAAGCGAGTGATACCATCCCATCCCCTTCACCAATACAAACTTTCTAACTGACGCATCTAACATCAATAATATAATCAAAAGCATAAAGCATCATTAATTCAAATATATACTAAACTAATCCAAAGCATGCCATAACGATAACATTAGAATAAAATACCATCACATCAAAATATAATGTTCACATCGCTTAATAGTTAGTGGTCAAAAGTAACCAAGTACTATAGTCAAGATAATAGCAGAACAAAGCATAACAAGGAAAACATTGTACGATCAAAAGAGTCAAAATGGAGGGGTGCTACAAGAAGGATAGGAGAAGTAGCATATTAATTGGAGCTGCTCACACAAAGCAAAATTCATAATGTGTTTCATGTATCTCGTCTCAAGAAAGTTTTGGGGCAACACGTTGTTCCAAGTGTAGAACTACCCCCACTAGATAATGAAGGGAAGTTGATTCTAGAACCAAAACTCATCCTGGATATGCGCGAAAGAAGGTTAAGAAACTGGACTATTCAAGAGTATTTAGTTAAGTGGAAGGGTCTACTTGTTGTGACCTTTTCACACATCGCCCCATCACCGATGGGGACCCCCAGTTGCCTGTTAGCTTTTAGGGTTTTGTCTCCTTGCAATGGTTACGTGAGATCACTTTGCTTAGAGTTTCAAGTCGGTTTGCCGAGAGTTTGCCGAGCCAAGTCAGTAATTCATGCTTGAATCAGTGCGTAGACATCATGGAAGCGCTCAGGAGGCCCAGGAAACTAAGATCGACTGTGAATTTGGCCAATTCTGAGACTTCCTACTTTTTAGGAAATTTTGCTTTTTCGATTTTTCATTTTTGGCATTTTCGGACCAAACAACGTTCCCTATTTTTTAGGGTTTGCTTTTTCTATTTTTAGAAAGTTTCTATTTTTGGAAAGTTTCTATATTTAGAAGGGTCCTGAGTTCCAAAAACGCACTCAGAAGTCCGAAAAACTTGATGGAACTCTCAGAAAATCAAAGAGAAATTTTGAAAAATTATTGAAAAATCTGGAAAAAAAAGGTCAAAAAGCATGAAAATTAGACCCAAAAAAACATTCAAATTCTGGAAAATCAGTTCAAAACCACTCAGATCTGAGGTCGAAATCATGGAAAATCAGCTCTTAAATGATGAAATTTGTGAAAAAATTGGTTCAAGTCTGAAGTTTGCCATGGAAGAAGGATGAAGGAAGATGTCTAGAAGTCTGGAAGTTCATGGAGTTCACCCAGCAGCAAAGAGGAATATCCTAAGACCTTTCAAAGTCCGCCCAAGCTCATCCTAATCAGCTTCAAGGTCTGCCATGCAGCAAGGATGGTCATCCTAGGATCCTTTGAATTCTGCCTTGCACATCCTTGACTCCTCTAAAGTCCGCCATGTGCTTGAGGACTTGTCCAAACATCCTTTGAAGTCCACCCTTGCATGTCCAAAAAGTCTTAAAGTCCGCCATGGGCAAGAAAGGAGGTGCCAAAAGGTCTTGAAGTCCGCCCTCAACATCCTAACCCCCTCTAAAATCCGCCCTTGCATGTCCAAAGGCTTGGAAAGTCCGCCTAGCCATGTAGAAGAAGGAAAAATCAAAATTTTCACTAAGTATTAATGCCAAGCAAAGAGAATTTCGAAAATCTGCTAAGTATGAGGGCCTAAAAGGGTGGAAAATTGATCTTTGGCTAAACATTATAACATTTCCAAAGAATAGGATGTTGAGACAAATGTTAAGAAGCTAAGAAGTCCGCCCTAGAAAAGAGGGACATCCAAGATGCTTGTCCAAAATGCTAAAGAAGTCCGCCATGTTTGTTCAAAATGCTAAGGAAGTCCGCCTAAGCACATGAAGGGATAAAATAAGGATTTTTGCTAAGTGTTGGTGCCTAGTCCAAGGATAAAATTCAAATATTTCCCTAAGTATGGAGGCTAAGGGATGAAAAATGAAGATATTGGCTAGGAATCATGACATTCTCAAGAGGTCAAGTGCCAACTTTGGGAACACAAGTGCTAAAGAAGATTGGGATATGGCAAGAAATAAAACGATGTGTGCCTAACACAAACGTGGAAAAGAAATTAAATGTTGAGAAATTGACAACTTTGGCCGAAGAAAAATGCACAAGGCAAAGAGAAAGGAAGGATCGCCCTTGGCTAGAAGGAAGGAGAATTTGTCAAGCGTCAAAGAAATTCGACCGATGAAGACATCCAGACAAGGATTTTTCCTAGAAACATTCGACTGAGCAAGAGGAAATTTGACTTTGGCAGAAGAAAATAGGCTCAGTGCAAGTAAAAATCTCACCTCGGCAAAGAAAAATAGGGATCTGCCAATAAAATTTTCGACGGAATGGCTTAAGATTTGACTTGGCTAGACGAAATTAAGGATTAAATTGGAAAATACACCCTTAGCCAAGAAAAATGAAAGGAAAATTGAAATAGCCATGGGTCCAAAACGAACGGGTTGGAATAAATTAAAATATTTTTAATATTTTAATAATTTATTTTCAACTATTTGGAAATTTAAAAATGCCTTGGACAAAACCAAATTTGCCAGACGAGAATTGGAAGAAAATAAAAGTACGCCAGGCAGAGATGAAATCCGACAAGAAAAATTAAATTCGCCATGAATTTAATTAAATATTTAATGTTTTCTTTTAAAAATTCAAAAAATCAAAGATAAACATTAAGTGAAAAATCGAATTTTTGAAGATCAATGAGATTTGCCCGGATAAGCTCGAGACTGATTCTTGTCGAAAAATAAAAGGAAACTTGCCTGTTTAATTAATCAACTCATTTTTCCACACACAGCTGAAGAGAAATTTAATCTTTCTCGAAATTGTCAGGCAATAGGCAAAGTCGAATATTCCAGAAGGTGCAATAGTGTTATGCTAAAGAATTTTTCGCAGGAAAAGAGAAGAGATTTATCGAAAGCTAAAATTCTTCTGTGAAGAAGGGTGCACTTCTTCTTCTAAAAAATCAGACTTTTAAATCTGATTTGCAGCCAATATTTCTTCACTGAGCTTTGGTGTCCAATCAAATAAATTTGCTATCTCTTTTATGTCCTTTCATCTTGACGAAGTTCTGGCAAAATTTTCAACTTCATCTAAATTAATTTCACCTTGCTTTTTCGCAACAATTTAATTATTTAATCAGCTGAAAGTAAATTTTCGAATCCAAGGCACGAGATTTAATTATTTGAAAAAGTCTTTATATTGATGTTAATTTTATGACTGGAGGTTGACAACCACGGCAGGCGAGCCATCAAAGAAGCTGAAAATGAAGTTTGCCAGCAAGGGTGCTCAGCGAGAGACCAAAGTCATTTCAAAATGGAAGAATGTTGTGGACACTAATCTCGGACACATCGACTTTGATGAATTGAAGAAACGAGTGTATGGGCAGAAGGGACTTCCTACACCAATTGCCAAACGGATAGTCAGAAACGGGATATTTCAGGCAGCTGGATTCCCACCAGCAATGGATTGTGCTGAGTTGATGGTGGAGTGTGCTCTCCACTATGACGCTCAGAGGAGACAGATCATCGCACCTGATGGAAGAGTCTTAGCACACTTGGGCGAAGTTGCAATCCAGGAAACCTTCAGCATCCCGGAACATTCATGAACGGTCTATAAGACCAAGGAAGAGGCCAAAAGGTTATATGATAGTCAACCAGATTTGTGTGCCACGACAGTTAACAAGGTGTGGATGGACAAGCCTAAGCCTTCAATCAAGAAGTTGCCCAAGAGACCTCGCCGAACAGACTTCAAGGAAGATTTTGGGGATATCGTACTGATGCTGAACAGAATAGCTGGTAACCCGCAAGGCGCCTTTTTCGAGAGCTAGATGTACTATTTCATAGACAAGATCACCTTTGGCGTCAAAAATGTTCAACTGGTCACGGATGATAAGTGACAACCTCCACGAACAATTGATCAACCTCGAAGAGACTAAGTCCTTTCATATGAGTTTGTATGTTGTATACCTATTGGCCAGATCATACAAGTATCCAGGATTGATTTGCAAGGGAAAAATTGGCAACGGGGAGAACGAACTCAGGCCCTACGACTGTTATCCACAGCTCCAGTTGAAGGAGAAGACTCACTTCAGGAGGGTGCATGATGCATTCCTAATGCATATTACCAGAAAGCTTCAAGGAGGAGTGCGTCAGAGGTTGAGCCATGAAGCGAAAAGTCTTATCAGTAAGTACGGATCCTGGTTTATCCAGTTCCCGAAATTTACTTAAATCAGGATCCAGGGATTTACTGGAAATCCCTATAAATTGCCCATCTATCCGACAAATCGAATGATATTGCTTGAGGTCCTGAGATAGTTGGAGGAGTATCAGAACATCCAGAGACCAACTAAGAAGGCATCGGTCACATTCCCATTTTTCATTGGGAACATGTTGGAGTATTGTCCATCAGCACAGGCGGCCGAGAGTGCAAGATTGGAGATCCAGTGGTATCCTTTCACGGCTTACAAGTCCAGGGTCAACTTTGACCCGCACCATAATATTCGGACAGTAGAAGGGAGAAAGTACAAGCACAGGATGGAACTTGAAGATTTCTGGGCAAATGTTGCCGATGAGTATGAAGTTAGGCGGAAAATGTGGTCCAGGATGCCACTAGATTTCATGAGGGCAATTGAGTTTTGCCGAGTGCCTGATCAGTTACAAGATGATGGAAACCACGTCCAGCCACGCTTCGAGGAAAGCCGACCTCTTCCTCCTGTGAAATGGTCAGAACGTGAGCACGCAGACCTGGCAATATTAATGAGGCCAGTGACTAAATACTCTCAGTGGTGGGTTGACTATCATGCCCAAGAATTGAGACAAAGAGGAATCACGCTCACATACGATCTGTTGAGCGAGTTAGAATCATATTCTTCTAATGCCGGGGCATCCCATCAGGACTTGGTCAGGATCGGAGAAAAAAGGAAGGAAATAGTGCCACGTGCTGAGCCTGCTTCCAAGAGGCATAAGGGAGAACCTTCTCGTTCAGCGGCATCTAGAAACATTGACGAGTTGGTGGCCAATATAGACGAGTCCTTGGTAAAGATGGTTGAACCTCCTGCAGTTCAAGAGGAAAATATTGAACCTATTCAGCTAGATGATGAAGAGCCTCTGTCACCTATGGGCACGGAAATCTTAGGTTCAGACAATGAGATAGAAGCTCGGAACAATGACTTCGAGGAGGGAATGATTTCCGCTCTCAGAGGGGTTGTGGATGTTCCGAATGAAGAAGAGGTTCAAGTAGAGGATGGGATTGAGCAGCCGACCATTCCAGAGTGGCTGTTAGAGAGAATGAAGATCCAGGTACCTACAGAAGCTCAAGAAGAGGAGGATGATACTGCCGATTTCTTGGCAATATTGGAGCAAGTCACTGTAATGTCCCCATTTTGGCCATACGCTCTTCTTTGACTGATAGCCTATTTTCGGAAATCCGTAGGTTGATCAAAAGTTAAATTAGGGTTTCCTTGCTTGGAGGTTTGTGGCATTTCTAGGTATTTACTATTTTTAGTAAATACTAATTTTGGCAGTGGTTCAGTTGTCAGCTTTCATTAAGTCTTGCTTCCAGCTCAGTTCTGCTTTCTGTTGGTTTTGAGGTAAACTTACTATTTTTGGCAGTGGCTATTTTTAGTAAGTCTAATTTTGGCAGTGGCATCCTCAGAGTTCAACTCAAGTCATCTTGTTATCTATCAGTTCATTTGGCTTTGGGTTTGGTTTTCTCCTTGCACTAAGTTTCAGACTTAGTCAATTTTGATGTCTTGAAGTTGTACCCCATGCCTAGGCTTGATGACTTCAAGTTGTTTTAAAGAAGGGACATAAGGGGGTCAAGTGAGCATTTAATTATTTAATAAATGCTTTATTGTTGCAATATGAAATGGATGCCTAAAGGGAAGTTGAATGATATTTTATTATTTCAAAGTAAAAGGCAAAAAGGTGGCGTCCTTTTTGGAAGTTGAAGTGATTCAACTTCTTGGAATTTGAAGAGTTCTTGTTGCTTCATTTGCCACAAAAAGCTTATATATTGCTGCTGTTTTGAAGAGCTGATTATCTATGAATGTTTATGCTAATGTTATGCCATCAAAATGACAACTTGTTTAATACTTCGAGGGATGCTTACCTCCTAGTTCCAATCAATTTCGTGTTTGAAAGACAACACCTAGTTGGTCTTATTGCTCCTTCTCAATCAGACTAGCAGATTGTGCTTCAAAGTTGGTGAATTTTGGTGAGAATTTCAGTTTTAATGTTGCTGATGTATACACAGCTGAAGGTGTTTTTCATTTACAGCTTTTGATGTGAATTTATTTTGGTTATGGGTATTTGATCCTTGCAATTCTATGCTAATGGCGATCATATTTGGAGAATTTCAGAATTTAATTCCAAGTATTTGATTTTTAGCAAGAGAAATCGCCCCTCTTGAGGGCCGTACCATCTTGAGAGTGCTTTGGGATTCGTGCAAAATAATATCATGAGTTTTGATGCAGTTTTGTGGTTTGAGTTTGGGCGCCTATCCTCCAAAGAGACTTTGCATTTCGTTTCATTCAATTCAGAGGTATATTGAAGGAGTTGTGATCATTTTTATGAGTTTGCTGTTTGCTGATAGACATTTCCAGATTGCAGATTTTTATATCAGACTTGTTAGTTTTTGATATAATGCTGGTTTGAGCTTCAATTCTTCATCTTATATCATTGTAAATGTTAGAGGAAGTGATACTCTAACTGTTTAATGTTCTTGGAAGATTATCTATTCTATTTGCAGCTGTTCTTATTCTTTGTAAAGCTAGTTAGTAGTACTAACAGCTCTTCCTTTACTTGCTGCAATTTTATATCTGTTTACACTCCCACAATTGAGTGGTTGAGTTTTAGAATAAACTTATATCTTGTTTGTAAATTCCCCCCACGTTATAAGTGGTTGTGTGGACAGTATTCCCCCCACGTTAATAAGTGGAAGAGTGGATTTAAAGGTTGGCTTGCTGCCTAATAATTGTTGTAAACTCACCCACTGAATAAGTGGAGTATTCCCACCACTCTGTGGATGCCCGCCGCAGCGGATGAATTGTTTTAATTGTAATCTTTTCCCCCCACTGTTTGGTGGTAGTGAGGAAATGCTTTTCATGGCCGGTTATCTGCCTATCAGTTTCTAGTTTTCAAATTCAACACTCCGTCATATGTTAGCACCTCGCCCTCAGTGGGATCTTGAGTGCACATTTTTTACGTTGAGTAGTTTTCATTTCAAGTTCAGATTTCTATTTGGAGCTAACGCTAACCGAGTTGATTAAGTGTTGGTTATGTGTGTTAATTCATCGAAAAAAATTGGTTAGCATATTTCAGTCGCAATCAAGAAGCCTGCCAAGAAGTTCTCCACCATTCAGAGGAACGAGACAGGCAACCGTTCTGTGCACATTGCAGTACCTACGGTGGACAAGCCACAGGACGAGATCACTCCTCAGGAGTATGCTATAACCACTGTTGACCTTGGCCCGACCTCGAAAGGTCAAGAAGTAGAGGAGTTAGATAATTCCGTCTCGACCATCAAAGCGAGACTGGAGAAAGAGGTGGCCAAGAAGGAGTATAAAAAAGAGGTCAAACATCTTAAGGAATATATCAAGCATTTGACCCAGCCACTTGATCAGGGTAGTGCGATTGTTCCTCCTCTCCTCAATTCATCACAGGAGGTGACCAAGGATGTTGAGTGCAGAATGGTGACGGCCAAGGAAGCTCAGGACTGGATGGCGAGTGAAGGCACATAGGCTGCATTGTTCATGGAGAAGTTGGCATTGGCTTATGGGCAAACATCATGTTTTCTTTCCAGACTTATGGATATGGCAGAAACATGGGAAGGACTTCCAGATATGCAGGAGAGGCTTATTCCATGCCTCAGGCTATTGAAGAGCACTCCAAGAGAGGAGTTGGTCGACAGGAAGGTGATTGCTGCAGGAGCAGCATATGATTTCAATCATTGGTTTTGGTCAGTAACTATACGTAGGGAAGTTTTGGAGAAGGCAAAAGTGGATGGACTTAGAATCAAGGAGTAGGTAAAGGACATCCGAGAGAAGATTCACATGACAGCTGCAGAAATGTTTGAGCAAGAGATCGTCCGAGAAGAGGATATGCAGCTGGAGGAGCTGAAACGAAAGGTTCAAGAAGTTTTCTTCTCGACTACTGGACCACTTCTAAGGAAGGATTTTGCGAGAGTGGCAAGTCTTTTGGCCATCCGGAATGACTTTAGGAAGCAAGAAGCAGAATGGGCGAATACCTTTGCCAGATGTGCAAAGAACTTGGACGAGCTTGAATTCCGGATCAGCATGCTACCACCTGTCACAATGGAGGTCATTGCAGTAGTGTCCAGATTTGCCGAGCACAATGCTTCCTGGAAGGATAAGGACGCCTCTCCTAGAATATAGCTTTAACTGCCTCTCTGCTGATAGTTTACTAATAGATGACTCTTGTTATTTTGGGAAACCCTAATTAGGGTTTGGTTGTAATAATCTTGGCCGTTAATCTTGTTTTAATCTCAGCCCTTCATTGCATTTTTGAAGCTCTATATAAACTGATGCTCTCTCACTTTCATTTGTGTGGAGACAGAATATGAAATTGTTGCATTGAGACTATTTTGAATAATAAAAGCTCTTGAGCATGATTTGCCTTGAATAACTTCTTATTATCAAATAGTAAGCGAGGTTGCATATCTTCTTCCGCCATAGATAAAAGTTAAAGTTAGATTAAGTAGAATTTTCTTTGAGAGTTGGTTAATTGAATGAGAGATCGATAGTATTGATTCAATGGTGAAGTGTAGCTCATACTTTCTTCGAATGGATGATTTGCATTCGATGTGTAAAGTTAGCCTGAGCTCTTAATTGTGGAAACTTAACTTCAGCCTCATTCGAGGTTTGAAAATTATTATCACAACCCTTGAAGATTGCACCCAGTTTGCGTATGTTGTCCTGCAGGAGGCGAAACAAAGTGTGGTTTATTCCCTTCACCGAATCCTTATTGTCTCTTGAGTTCTTAGGCATAGACTAGATTCTCCTGAACCCTTGTCCTTTTGCGATTTTTTTTGAGATCCATCGAAAGTCCTAATTGAGAGCCTTTAATTATAAATTCCCTAAGCCCTGTACTTGTGATTATTTTCTTACGTAAGTCCCCTTGTTTATTACCAGCAGATCACAACGGCCATTGAGCTTATCCACACGTCAAGACCCGACTAAAGAACCCTTGGAATCACCATATGATCTTCTCGCAATCTTAGCATACGCGGTGGTTTTTCAAGAGAGGATAGAGTGTCTTTGGACATTTTATTCTGAAGTGTTCGGTGGATGATAAAACGTACACCAACACTACTGAAATATGCTAACGAATTTTTTGCCACAATTTTTACACAATAACCAACACTTGGCCAACTTGATTAGCGTTAGCGCCAAACCAAATCCCTATCAAAGCAACTCTAACCAAAAATGCGACCTAAAACCACTTAAGGAAGAGGGGCGGGCATATGGTCAGAGGATCCCTAGGATCTAAAATTTCATACAGAAACGAATACAACTGGAAACTAAAGATAAAACTCAACGCCAAGAATGTGCACTCAAGATCCCTTTGAAGGCGAGGTGCTAACATATGGCAAAGTACTTATTACAAAATTGAAATAAACTTAGGCGGATAACCAGCCATGAAAGTTTCAAACTATCTAATTCATCTGTTGCGGCGGGCATCCAGTCTTAGGTGGGGATTCTCCACTTTTCAGTGGGTACAATGAGAGTTACAAGTTTATTCTCCACATTGGCAGTAAACCATCAAGGGGTAATTAATTGTTGGCTTAAGAAAAGTACAAGTAAATGCAGCAATAACAAATGGTTGGATTAGTACTACTAATTCACAACCTTACAATCAAAATACTCTACAAATTACTAGTATTACAATGATAGAATAATGTCAATATGTGAAGAATGATTCTCTCAAATTGCAAAGCTCTCAAACACTAAAAATCAAACCAAAATCTGATCTTTTGAAGTCTAATAATGAAAACCAGCAAACTGAAACTATAAACCAGCAACCTGGGAATTAATGAAATGCTCATAACTTGATCAATTTACCTCCGAATTGCGTGAAATCAATTGCAATGAACCTCTGGAGGATAGACGCCCATGCCATGATGGAGAAACAGCTTCAAAAAGAAGTATTAATTTCTTTTCACAATTCCCAATGTCCATGAAATAGTACGGCCCTTAGCAAGGGCAATTTGGCAAGAAAAATTCAAAAACGTCAAATAAAAATCTGAAACTCACTAGAAAGGGTCACCCCAACCTTAGCAATAATATTCTTGAATGCCCATAACAAAATTAAAATCATACAAAGTGTTGAAAGTAAAATCGACCTTTAACTGTGTAGAAACCCGCAACTCAAAATTGATAATAAACTCCAAAATTCTTCAACCAATGAGCTCAATCTGCTAGTCTGATGTGAGAAACAGCAAAATAACCAACTAGGTGTTATCTCTCAAACACGAAATTGGACAAGAGGCTAGGAGGTAAGCTTTCCTAGAAGCTGAAAACACAATGTCATTTCGATAGCATAACAATAGCATAAGTTCATGGATAGCAAAAGCTGAAGAAAACTACTATTTTAAAAAAAAATGAGATGATTCTCCCAATTCCCTTCAAGGAACGCCAAAAGCCACATTAGAGACTTTTCAAATTTCAAGAATTTCTAATTCTTCCTCAAGAGTGGCGTCCCACTTCATGGCAACATTAACTTTATTTAATATTCTATTTTCTCCTTAATGACTTCAACCCCCTTTCAAGTCCACATTTTCAAAACAACTTGAAGTTATTCCACTAGGCCATGGGGTCAACTGAAAAATAGAACATTAATGACTTTATTTCAAAATTTCACCAAAGTAATGCTTTTTTTGAAAAAAGCCAATAACCAAACCCAAGCACTGCTCCAATTAAAATGATGAATTGAAGGATTGACAACTGAACCACTACCAAAATTAGTATTTACTAAAAATAGTAAACACCTAGAAATTCCAGAAACCTCCAAGCAAGGAAACCCTGTTTTCACCACAATCCAGCCTACGGGTCTCCGGAATAGGCTGATGAACTACTAAGCTGATCACTGATGAGAAGGGGACATTACATCTACCTACTAAAGATGCTACTTGGGAAGGAGCTGGGATCATGGATCATCCAAACGTAAAATTGCTTGAGGACAAGCAAACTTAGGAGGGAAGGACTGTCATGACCCTCTTTTTCTCTTCATGTAATCACGCTTTTATAATTATTTATATTTTAGATGGTATTGATGCTCAATTTGTTTTTATAAAAAAATACTTATACTCTTGATGATACTTGTCTATCGTCTTTGATTATTCTTCTCTACATTTATTAAAATTTATTCATATTTACTGCCATCTATTCTTAATCTACCATTTGATAAAATTTAACATTTATATAAGTGAATCGAATTATATTAAGAAACATATATAATTCTAATTACTCAACTAGCATTTTCAAATAGCAGCATATTATTGTAAACAAAGGTGTTGTTTTATCTTGCATTTTTGAATCGACTTCCTAGCCACACCCTATAGAAGTGATGTCTCATCTTTGGAAGGACGTGTCTCTTCTTTGAGGGAGGGGTCGCTCTGTTTGGTCACAACCTTTCTGATCAATAAATACTCTCCTTATGCATATTGATGAAGGGTATCGGTTGTAACAAAAAAATTCTTTTCTTTTAATTGAAAATACTTCAACATAATACAATTCATTTCTTTTCATTACACCAAATAACTTTTCCTTTTCAAGTAAACATCAAAGACGAATACATACAAGTACAAAGCATAGCTCAATGAGCTTTTGAACAAATAGTAGTAAGAAGGTCCAGGAATTCCGCCTTTCAAATCTTGGTTCATCAGAAGCTTGTTGTGAAGGAGAAGTATCACTCAGGTGCTTTTCCGCCAACCACAGACTTATAATGCGGTCCCCTACACATCTATTATTCAATAGATGACCCTCCCTTTGTCAAAGTGATTGGATAAGTAACCGATATTGTTAACCAACTGAGCATAGTGGTGTGTCCTACATAACTAGATCCTGTGCAAAATGGCATCCATCGATCTAGAATGTAATACGAGATCACAGTGAACTGACAGTGTAATCATCGCCCAATCTAAGAGGATGTAGGTACATTACACTACTTTGGCCAAAGTATTCTAGTTCAGTAAACGACTAAGTGAGTCATCTATCACATACACTACTCAGGGTTGACTTGACTTAGAGCTATCCTACACTACACATAGGTTTTTCTCTTCCTCTGGATAAACATCTATCCCAGGCTAACCTATAGCATACTATCCACTAGAAATGAAACAGTCCACAAGTAACTCACACAATCCCTCCTAATCAAGAAATCTTTATCCTAGGAGTACTCAAGCTTATCCAAGTTAACCGAATAACTTAAGCTGATAAACCTTACTTGACCTTTGTCTTTATTTCGATCCTAGTAAATAGTAACTAATACCAACGTATTCTCCTTATATGGAGATCTACAAATTATGCAATTTTCACATAAATATGCATCTTTAACCTTCTTACAATTCACTTCCTAAGTACAATCAGGTATGCAATTCATATAATAACTCATTTTCTCTACAATCTAGAAATGCAATTTATGAAATGACTTTCTACCTATGCACATACAGTAAACACAAAGAACCATGATAGTTTAACAATCAAAGACAGAATTGATAGTAGAAGAATGTCCCATGCCTGGTTTTAAGCTTTCCTTCAAATGATGAAATTTCAGTCTTTCTTCACAGCACCTCAACTCAGTTAATCAACTGGCAGTTTCCTCTCAAGCTATTGCCTTTATCACTCAGCATAAAATCTCAAGTTGTTATATCTCTCACTCAGAATTATACTCCTAAAATAGTGAATATATAGTCTATTATTGGTCACAACTGAATAGAGATAAAGCTCAGATATTTTAATAACAATGGACTGGTAATTCCTTTGTCCTCAACTCTCAGATATGAATATGATTCTCAGAAAAATAAACTCATAAGATAAATCTCCAGAAGTCAGATGTAATTCGTAATAAGCAAGCAAGTTTTGAAGAATGAATTGGGCGGCTATTTATAGAGGCCCCAGCCCAGCAAATTTCCACTTTTACTGGCATGTAACTTGACAGAACTATGTTTTGAATAATTCAATATGAAATGTGGCAGGTTTCCACTCTCATACATAGCTCCAAAGAGGTGAGTTGACCTCTAGCAAAATGGAGAATATTTCAAACTCGCACATGTTTAAAAAGGGAGAATCGACACCTATAGGTGTCTCCCAAATATGGCACCAATCCAACAATCTGGCGGGTGATTCTCTTTACAAGAAATGGTCATGGTTAATTGCAATCCACTTAGCCTACATTCATGACTTATTTGACATGGTCATGGCCATGCATTTCAATAGGCCATGCACTTAGCTGCGTTCCAATTCCTGTGACTTGGTCATGGCCATGCACTTCAATAGACGCGTATTTCCTTCACTCACATTTTTTCATTTTATTTTCCAAAGTTTCAAAAGTTTGGATGTGAAATATTTTAATTCCAACTAGATGAAGAATGACGCATTTTCCTTTTTCCAAAAGCAATATTTTAAATCATTCAATTTTCATGGTTGGTGATTGATAATCGGTTGGGTTTAATAAACCCGATTTCCATAGTTAAGACTTTAATATAAACTCCAAGTGGAATATAATTTAATATCGAATAAAGAGATTCATAATATATATATATAGATATATATTTAATTACTCCATGTAATATATATATATATATATATGTAAATATATATATATATATATATTGTGTAAATATATATATATATATCATTCAGTAACCATATCGTAATCCGATATGTACATATATATATATATATATACATACATGTATATGTAAATTGTCAGACAATAATAATATAACATTATTAATATCCATAGATAATAGGTAGCGTGTGTATATATATGCACGTATATACCTGTATATACCTCAGTGTACATGTATGTGCAGGTATACCATATCGACACATCCGTATGAGCATATCCATCTGTCAATCATATGCTTGTATTGATATGTATATACATATGGATACGTGTATATACTTTATATATGTATATATATACCCACTCAACCTATTCACTTACATCCATTCACATTACCATCATAATGATCATAATACAACAAGACAAATATACAGATAAACATCACTCTCAAAAGCGTAAAGAAGTAAACAAGACTCCCAATGCCAATGTACGAGCTATGGATGACTTATCTAGACCAACATAATTGACTTGGTTCTCCCAAACTACAGTGATGTGTGTGTATGCTCAGATAGTTCACAATACTAGTTAAACGACCAAGCCCCTCTCCTGAGTGATATTTCCCCTCCGTTGTAGAAACCCGTTTTCTCACTGTTTCTAAAACTGCTTGTTTTGCTTCTTTTTTTCTTGTTTTGATTTTTTTGTGGTTTTTTTGCATATACAGATAAAATGCGATTTTGAAAGAAACTGCTTGCAAAATTTAAATAAAATATTACAATTCTAAAAATGATGGAATCTACTTGATATATTGATGCCAGAATGTTTATTGATCTTCTAGACTGATTACATCTAAGATCAGATAACATGCAAATTAAAAAGCAACAACATTTATGTTGAAAACCTAATCATTGCAGCCACCATTAATGATGAAGATTTGAGTACAACAGCCATCAGACAAGCTTTCTCCAGTCTCGTGATTGATGCAGATCACTCCAAAGATAAATGTGTCCCACCTTGTGAAGGGAAAAGACCCAGTCCAAGCTAGGAGAAGAAGTACGGCCCTCATGCTAATTGGTACGGCCTCAAAACAGCAGCAATAAAAATTCCATACACTCTTGGAATTGATGCCAGATTTAAACCACCCAATCACTCAAAGAAACTGTCTCTGGATATTTATTATATCAAACCCTGACTGATAACTTCTCAATATGCTCTGTAATAACTTCTAGATGAAGCTAATAACTTCTCAATATGCTCTGTAATAACTTCTAGATGAAGCTATTTCTCTGACAGGCAATAAATCAGCTGATATTTCACAGCCTCTGAACTGCAAACACTGAAGATGGCTCGTTCTCCAATGCAGAAGAAAACGGTAAACCCTAGGCTTCGTTCTCTGGAAGAGGAATTCTGAAATCAATATCATAAAATAATTCATAATGAAGTTTTTATGAGTGAAAACCTTATATTTCCTCAAGAGGGTTGACTTCTCTCAAAAAGCACCATTTTAAATAAAAATTGAATTTCACTTTTAATAATTCCATAGTTTGGGCGCCCAAAATAATTATAATTAATAATTGAACTTGGCCCCCTTTTAATGATGGTCGACCCCTTCCATAAAGTCACTTAAGTTATAATATTTAATTATATTATAACTTAATAATATAAGCTTCCATTTAATTAATATTTATTTTGGCAAATAAATATTAATATCTCTCTCAGAATAAGTCCAATTGACGAACCGTCTGAAGCGAGCTGATAAGTGACTGAATTTGCATATGACCAGACCATACTGCTAAAAATAGCAGAGGTGCTCCGCTGAGTGTCTCCACTTACTAAAAATAGTAAGTCAAGCTAATGATGTCTAAACGACCCCGAACGAAAGCCAAACTAAAAGATTCTGATAACTGAAGCCAAGCCATGCCTCAACAAGACCCTCTATCCATCCTATCAGCCTACGAGGGTCACATAATAGGCTAATCTCAAGAACTGAGAGATGTCAATTGGAAGGGGACATTACATCCGCCTGGAGGAATGGTTCACATACCTGCATCCACTACCATAAACTCACGACAGTCATATTTTCACAACAATAGCAGTATATATAAACATCACAAGATAAATCAACATGATTCATCAACCTTCTTATGCAGTATTTCACCATGAATAACATCAATTGAAGCAACATGAAATGAGACAATCATTAAATGTAAAACACTCATATTGATAACAAGGTACAACATATTTTATTCATTCATAGAATTCTTTTTTACAATCATCTATTCCCTATGCAGTACTAATATATGGTAGCTTATACAATATGCAGTTAGGTGTTCGACCGTGAGATCATCCGGGAGAACGACATGCAGTTAGAGAGATTGAAGCATAAAGTTCAAGAAACTTTCTTCTCGACCACTGGACCATTCTTGAGACAAGACTTTGTGAGAGTGGCAAGACTCTCATCCATTCGAAAGGATTTTGAGAAGCAGGGGGCAGATTGGGAAGGTACTTTTGCTAGATGTGCTGAGAAGTTGGACGGACTTGAATTCTGGATCAGCATGTTGCCACCTGTCACGATGGACGAGGTCATTGCAGTAGTGTCCAGATTCGCCAAGCACAATGCTATTCAGATGGATAAGGACGCCTCTCCTAGATTATAGCTGGAACTGCCACTTTTCTGATTGATTTCTAGTTGATAACTCTTGTTATTTTGGGAAACCGTAATTAGGGTTTGGTTGTAATAATCTTGGCCGTTAATCTTGTTTTAATCTCGGCCTTTCATTTCATTTTTGAGGCTCTATATAAACTAGTGCTCTCTCATTTTCATTTTGTGTGGAGACAGATTATGTAAATTGTCGCATTGAGACTATTTTGAATGATAAAAGCTCTTGAGCATGATTTGCCTTGAATAACTTCTTATTGTTAAATAGTAAGCGAGGTTGCATATTATCTTCCGCCATAGATTAGAGTTAAAGTTAGATTAAGTAGAATTTGCTTTGAAAGTTGTTAATTGAATGAGAGATTGATCGCATTGACTCAATGGTGAAGTGTAGCTCATACTTTTTTCGAATGGATGATTTGCATTCGATTTGTAAAGTTAGCCTGAGCTCTTAATCATGGAAGCTTAACTTCAGCCTCATTCAAGGTTTTTAAATTATTCTCACAAACCCCTTGAAGATTGCACCCATTTTGCGTATGTTGTCCAACAGGAGGCGAAACAAAGTGTGGTTTATTTCTCTTCACCGAGTCCTTACTGTCTCTTGAGTTCTTAGGCTTAGACTAGATTCTCTGAACCCTTGTCTTTTGCCATTTTTTTGAGATCCACCTTGAAAGTCCTAATTGAGAGCCTTTAATGATAAATTCCCTAAGTCCTAAACTTGTGAAGATTTTCTACGTAAGTCCCCTTGTTCATTACCAGCAAATCACAACGGCCATTGAGCTTATCCACACGTCGAGACCCGACTAAAGAAACCTTGGAATCGCCATATAATCTTCTCGCAATCTTAGCATACACGGTGGTTTTTCAAGAGAGGATAGAGTGTCTTTGGGCATTTTATTTTGATGTTTGGTGTGTCATAAAACACGCATCAACATGGTCTAGGATAAACTATTGATGTTTTGTGGACTTAAACCATGCATGTATCTTCACATGTAGGAGAAAAAACAAATGCCCAATTCTCACTTCACTTTATACACTATACTCTTCATTTTCCTTAAGTGCAGTAGTTAATGTGACAATATACAAAATTGATACAGATTAGTCCCCATATAAATTCATGAGTAGAAATGAGATAACTCAAATAGAATCACATTAACTTGTGATATGAAAGATCATAAGGGAGATGTGTTTTAAAATGTAAAGGGTTCAATATCCTTACCGGTTTTCCTTTGTACTTTTTCTCATGGTATTTCAAATCTGGCAGGACATGCATGCAATTGATGCAACAGTATGTCCAAAAATCAAGTATAACCACCTTGCCACGCAGATCCTGACCATAGCACAGAGAAAGAAATCAACATATGTGCCCACATATCTTTATAAACCAGTCACCTATCTCATTATTGTTAGATTATGCCCTAAAAATAACTCTATCATTGAAATTAAACTGCTAGTCACATTATTCTAGCACTCACTCAATTCTGTGATCAAAGAATGTGGTAAACCTATGCACCTGTTTTGATGAAGTAACAGATCATTTTTAGATAGAATAAAAGTTTCTGTAGATTCATTTTAAGTATAATACTGTTTCTACGGCTTCCAACTTAAACTAATTTTAATAAAGTGAATGTATTTAGTTGTGCCAATGCCAAGAGTCAAAAGTTCTGTAGTACAAGCTGTAAAATTTTTAAGGACAGTCAAATGTAAAATACTACATTGACTACTAGTATTTCAAAGCCAAAATATTATTTTAAAAAGAGGTAAAGGACAATAAATTATAGAATGTGAGCTGTACAAAGAGGGGTCAGCCATGAATTAAGATCAAGCCAAAGAGCATTATAGCAACAGATAAAAATTAAAAAAGAGCTTTGGGGTCATTACATATTTTTAAGAAAATACCAATCTTGACACCTTGTACTATGGTTGTCAATATGATATGCCCTGTAGATCCACTAAAATATTCCGCTACTATTGATATTATATGAAGCTGTGATATAAAGAAATTGTAGAAATATATCCATGATGTCATCGGCACTGATTATACATTTGTTATAATATCCATAGAGAAGCTAAGGAGGGCACAAAATCCAAAAAGAAAAGAGCAGCAACATATAGATGAGATTGTGGTAGATCCAAAGGCTAGAGAGAGGATTTTCCTCATTAGTATTCCAGGGCAGCCAAGCTTGCACAGAGCATGAATTATGTGGCTCGTACAAAATCCTTTGACATGCATGTAATGTCCCCTTTTGAGATTGCCCTAAATCTTGCCCTAGAATCACAAGTTTAATGTAGTTAGAGTTATAACTTACAAATTAAATGCTTTAAGAAAGATAAATCGTAGTTTAGGCCCTACAATCATGTAAGATGATATTGGAATATAATTCATATGATCAAAACATATATAATAAATGTCTAATCTATTTAAACCCTGTAAATACATAACTATTTAAAATAATATAAACCACACAATATCCATAATGCACATTGGAAGTTGGATCATAATGGGACTTGGATGAGGAGCATGATAAGTCTGCTCGAAGCTATCCACACCAAGCCCAATAGTGGATATACCATCCCTCTTGGCCCTCAAGTGGCAGACACACAGTCATCCAACATGGGGTGACGTACTTGGCAGACAAACTTGTATCTACGTTCCCTACCCTTGCTGCCTTATCCATCCCTATTACGATCAACAACCAATCCATGTAGAGATTGGGGATAAGCTACAATAGGAGGCCCGTAGATTCCCTTTTCGAAGCCCAAGGGCAGATACTCACCTCCTTGGCCCCACGTGGCCAGCTTGGAGTGGAGTACTTAGAAAGAAATCTAGTATCTGCTCACCCTACTAGAATTACCCCCATTCCCCTCATGGTTGCATTGATGAGAATTGCAAACACTCAATATATCCAGATTCATAGAGATTATAAATATATCACAATAATCATGATAGAGCATACCACAATACTTGTTAAAACATAGGACTGCTATATTCTGAGATGCAAATGTATTAAATGTTGATTTCTGCCCTTGTCTGCTGAGTGCAGATAATTAACTCTGATCTATTTGATTGCTTATTGATGTCTTAATGATTGATATTGAATGATTGTCCTAATGGATTCTTAACTGATTTGATGATTGAATGCATTGATAAACATATTGCTGTTTGCTGGATTGACCTTTTGATATTTTGATTGCTTGATTTCTTGATGGATAGATGAGTGATGATTGCTGATTTATTGAGGGATAGATGAGTGATGATTCATGGCTTTCCTGATGGATAGGTGAGTGATGATTCATGGCTTCCTTGATGGATAGATGAGTGATAATTGATTCTTGAATGTCAATGAATTGATTTACCTTTTATATCCATTTCTTGAAGGAGTCACCACCCTTCACAACAAATGAGTCACCACCCCTCATTGGTGCTCCTTTGGAGAATAATAAATTGTTTTTTTCCAAATTGATCTCTCTTTCCTTTCCTCCTCAAATGAAACCTTCTCCCCTTTATATCTTCCAATGTAAGGGAGAAGTCACACCTCTTCATCATATCTGCCCTTTGCAAGAGACAATATTTCACATTTGAAAGAGTTACAACCTTTCACATTTGGAGTCACATCCTTTCCCACATCATCGCTGCTCTTGAGAACATAACCTAATTTACTTGCAAAGTCACATAAGGTGCTATTCTCCATTGAAGTATTGAATGATGTTATGGATCCCCTTTTCAAATGAACTCTTCTCCCTTTAATATCTCATGTTTGAGGGAGTCACGACTTTTCATTTCATGCTTTTGACCCTTCGTTAAACTTAATTAAATTTTAATTATATTATATTATATATATATTATTATTATTATTATTTATTATTAAATCCTATTTCAAAAAGGGGCATTACAATGCAACTAACAAAATGTTGGTTTCATTAAAAATCTCAGCACTAGTGAGTTGCCTCTTAGCTAGGGAAGCTATTTACACATTTTCCTAAATCATGAAAGATATCAACAATTTAATCTCAAGGATATCTAGAGTGGAGGATAGTGATGACGATATCCAATGCTTTCTCATATTGTTCAACAATTTTTTAACTAAATGGTCTACATATTTTTTCAACGTATCAATTCTTTCAAAAAAAATCAGCACATTATGGAGATAGGGACAAAGGGACTTTCAATGTAGACTTTTGATTTCCATTCTCCTAAATGGTCTTCTGCTTTTTCAGAATGTAAGTGTTTTAACTTTTAACTCACACCTTTCAATGCAACATAAAATGAAACAGATTTGCTGTAGAATTGCTCTCTAAATTAGAAGTGGAAGCTCCATACAATAATAAAACTTATCTAGTATGAAGATTATGTACTTGCTATTTACAATGTTTCTTGGGGTGGTTCACGCTTGTGCTAAACAAAACTAAGGGTGTTTCTTTTTGGACTCATTGAGGGCAAAAAGCTAACTTGCACTTTCACTCAAGGTATAAGATATTTTATACTCTTTGACTAAAAGAAAACCCTACAATCACTACACACTTTGCTAAAAGAAGGAGATTGAGCAATGCATATACACATAAGGATTGAATAGATTTGAACAATACACAAAGCAAGATAGAAGCAAGATAGGCATTGCTAAAATAATAATGAATTTTCGATTAACAATAACGCTAAAGAACAATTTTAGTAACAAGTAGTCATAAGAAATACCATTGGAAAACTAAGTCTAAAATAGCACTAAGGTTTACAAAACATTGCATGAAAATAATCGAAAGAAACTAACTTCACTTCAACTCTAGATATTCACTGCTTGCAATATATGCAAATTTTATTATAAAATCCTATCCATTAAACCTAAATATGAACTCCAACAATCTCCAATTAAGTTATGGATGGAAATTATTACACTCGCTTAAAGTTCACATCTCACATGACAAGGGATCCAAAAATAGATGATCTAACATTAGCTGACACCTCAAAAAGCTTTTTGTGCTTGTTAGTAACAAAATAGATGATCTAACATTAGCCGACACCTCAACAGGGGTCCTTGGTTGTTGATTTGGAAGAGGACATTGGGATTTTGTCATGTCCCCTTCCAGTTGACATCTCTCAGAGATTATGATTAGCCTATTATGCGACCCTCATAGGCTGATAGAATGGATAGAGAGTCTTGATGGAGCTTGGCTTGGCTTCGATTGTCAGAGTTTTTACCAGTTGGCTTTTGTTTGAGATCATTCGGACACTATTTGCTTGAATTGCTTTTTTTAGCAGTATTTGGCAATCAGCGGAGTACCCCTGCTATTTTTAGCAGTATGGTTTGGTCATGAGCAGAATCAATCACTTCTTCACCAACTTCAGACAGTTCATAAATCAGACATATTTTGAGGGAGATATTAATATTTTAATTGTTTAATTAAATATTAATTATTGAAGCTTATATTATAAAGTTATAATATTATTAAATATTATAACTTAAGTGATTTGCTGAAGGGGGTCGACCATCATTGAAGGAGGCCACTTTTAATTATATTTTATAATTAAAAGTGCTTCGGAAACTATTGAAAAATTAAAAAGAAAAATTCGAATTTATTTTAATGATGCCTTTTTGAGAAAAGTCGAACTTTTGAGGAGATATAAGGGTTTTCATTGGAATTCGAGTTCATTATGTTGAATATTGAAATTTTGATCAAGTCTTCTTTCGGAGAACGAAGCCTAGGGTTTCAGTTATCTACAGGCATTGGAGAACGAGCCATCTTCAGTGTTGCAATTCAGAGGCTGTGAAATATCAGCTGATCTATTGCTTTCAGAGGGATATCTTCATTCAGGAGTTATCACAGAACGTTCACAGAGTTTTCATCTTCAGAGTTTGGTTTGGGTTTCAGCCAGAAAGAATTCTTCAAACATAGGCACATCTTATTCTAAGATCTGGACATTGATTTCAAGGGTCGTACAAATTGTACTTGCTACTGTGACAGAGTCGTACCATTGCTGCAAGGCCGTACTTCTTCAGTATTGGGTCGTACCTTTGTCTTGGGCAAATCACCTATTCTTTTGGCCTTCTATCTTCATCCTTTGTGGCACCTAAACCTCTAGACCATTTCCTGAGCATCAGACAGAGGGAGAAGTAGCTTTATAAGGAAGTCATACCATTTCATGTATTCTTTCAGTTTGCTGCAAAAATCAGGTTTTCATCAAAATATCGTTGCCTTTTTAATTGCATGTTATTGGATCTTATTTGTAATCATTCCAGAAGATAAATAAATAGTCTGGCATCAGGAGTTTCAATAGATTCTATCATTTCCAGAGTTGTAGTATTTTATTTGAATTTATTATCAAATTCTTTGAAAATCGCAACTTTCACTATTTATGCAAAAACACCAAAAAAAACAAAAATACACAAAAACAAGCAAAAACAGACAGTTTCAAAAGTTGGCGGAAACAGGGGTTTCTACAGTGGTATCAAAGCTAAATCTTGCCATCCTGAGGGTTTAGCAATCTTATGCAACCACAAGTGTTTGGGTCTCACAGGTATTATACTCGCAGGAGAGCCTTGATTGACAGGCAACAGGGTTTGAACAGGCAGCCAGGTACTATGGCTGAGAGAATAGAGATTCCTCAAAACCTTAGGGATCAGGACAATGCAGAAGTTTTAGACACTCTCAGAGACTTACGAGCAGGTCAACGGCAATCCAACGATGTGCTCCAGCAGTTGGCAGCAGCAATCCAGAGGTTAGGTACACAGAGGAGACCGTCACCACATCGTGACGATAACAGGAGTGATGCAGGATCCCGGAGAGCACCTAGGACTGCTTCAGGGACGGCAGACAAGCCCACTAGGCCTACTTTTGTGAGACAGGAGCCCGATGAGGCTATTGCAGGTGAGGAGTATGAGGAGTTGTTCGCAGAAACACTTATGGCAGAGAACGAGGAGTGGGAGTTAGTACCACCTGATGTCAGAGAGAGGATTACCTTTGACAGATTCATTACACAGAGGAGAGAACATCACAGAGGTCGATAGGATTGGAGACCTAGACACCAGAATAATGATCTTAAGCATGCTACAAACAGGCTCACTCTAGCAATGTTCGATGGTAGTGGCAAGGTTACAGCTCAGGCCTGGATCAGTAAGCTGGACACGTTCCTCACATTGCGTCTGATGGCTGAGAGAGATGCTATCAGGTATGCGACATTGCATCTTGAGGGGGTAGCTTACGACTGGTGGCACCACGAGATGGTGACACTCCAGCATGATCGTATCACCTCATATTAGGAGTTTGTTGACAGGTTGGTGGAACGATTTGAAAGGAAGGATCCAGAATCCTATTTCAGAGACTTGGCTCAGTTGCGACAGAATGGCAGTTTGGAGTCTTACATTGGTGACTTCCAGAGATTGTCAGTTATGGTTCCTAATATTTCAGAGAGGCGACTTGTAGTGCTTTTCATGGAGGGACTGACGGAACCATTCAGAGGTTGGATCAAAGCTTTTGATCCTCCCACGTTACAGGAAGCCATGAAGAAGGCACGTAGCATGGAGTTGGCAGCACCATCCAGTAAATTCAACTCCAAAAACAATTCTTCATTCAGGGACAATAGGGGCTTCAATAAAAACAGAGAGAAATCAGATTTTAAAAGAGAAAAATCAGATTTTAAGAATGATTCAAAGGGAAAATCAGCAGCACCACCTTTGGATCGAGAGGCTCTTAATGATCTACGCAGGAAGAAGCTTTGCTTCTACTGCAAAGGTCCCTATGATGCCAACCATGATTGTCCTTTGCAGCCTAAGGGCAAGGCCAATCGAGTGATGTGGGCTTATTATGAGGAGTCGGAATTTGAGAGTTCCGAACAGCAATAGAGTTCTGAGGAGTCAGAGTCAAAGGCTTCAGAGCCTAAGGCAGAGGCCGAGTCAGAGCTTCAGATTCAGGAGGCATGACTATCTAGCATTCAGAAGGAAGGTTCATTCAGGCTTCGTGGAGTTTTGGCAGGACAGAGGGTCATCACCCTTATTGACACAGGAGCCATACATAATTTTATCGATGCTAGATTTGTGGAGAAACGCGGACTAATTACTGAGGAGTTCGAAGGCATTAGGGTTAAGGTGGCAGACGGTTACACTCTCAGGTGTGATTGAATGATTAAGGATCTCCCCTTGCGCTTGAACAACTATGAGTTCAAGGCTGATTATTACGTGGTGAACATGGGGGATATCAATTTAGTCTTGGGCATGAAGTGGCTTCATTCCCCTGAGGAAGTCACTCTTTGTCTCAAAGACATGGAGATTCGTTTTGATGTCGATGGGAAGACACATATTCTTAAGGCAATTCGGGACAACAATGTTAAGACTATTTCCTTTCGTCGGATGGAGAGGCTCATGCGACATGACATGGTAGAGTGGGCTGCCGAGTGCACATTGGCACCTATACAAGAGGGACAGCACAAAACTGAGTATCATCCTGACATTCAGCAGTTGAGAGTCAAGCATGAGAAGGTATTCAGTGATATTCCGCCAGGGAGACCTCCAGACAGGGGCATTGAGCACATTATAGAGCTCAAGGAGGGCGCTAAGCCCGTTATGATTACTCCTTACAGGCATCCTAAGAGGTTGAAGGATGAGATAGAGAAGACAATCAAGGAATTGCTTGCTATGGGTCACATTCGACCTAGTAAATCACCATTTGCTTCTTCCGTTGTACTAGTGAAGAAGAAGGATGGCACCCTATGCATGTGCATAGATTACAGAGTCCTGAATAAGAGGACTATAGAAAACAGGTACCCAATATCTCATATCAATGAGCTTATTGATGAGCTCCATGGTACATGCTATTTCACGAAGATAGACTTGAGATCAGGATATCATAAGATCAGAGTTCGTGAGCAGGATGTAGAGAAGACGGTTTTCCATTGTCATTGTGGGCACTTCGAGTTTGTGGTGATGCCATTTGGGCTAACCAACGCGCCAGCTACTTTTCAGTCCACCATGAACAGGGTTTTCCACTCACTACTGAGGAGATTTGTACTTGTCTTCTTCGATGACATTCTTATTTACAGCAGGACTTGGCAGGAGCATTTGGCTCATCTGGAGACCGTACTCAGCATTTTAGAGAGGGAGTCCTTGTATGCAAAGGAATCCAAATGTGATTTGGGGATGACCGAGTTGCTCTACTTAGGTCATATCATCAATGCAGAGGGAGTGCAGATGGATCCTAAGAAGATCCGCGCTATTATAGATTGGCCTACTCCGGCGAACCTTACACAACTGCGGGGATTTCCTGGTTTGTGTGGGTTTTACCACAGATTCGTGAATGGTTATTCACGTCATGCAGCACCTATGACGGATTTGCTGAAAAAAGGTGCATTCTGTTGGACTCCCGAGGCACAGGAGTGTTTTGTGAGGTTCAAGGAGCTGATGACTACGTGTCCAGTGTTAGCATTACCAGATTTTTCAAAGCCTTTTGAGCTTCAGTGTGATGCTTCTGGTGAGGGCATTGGAGCAGTGCTTATGCAGGACAAGCACCCTATTGTGTATGAGAGCCGTAAACTCAGAGGGCCAGAGAGGCTCTACAGTATTTATGATAAGGAGATGCTAGCTATAATGCATGCCTTGGCGAAATTTAGGCAATATCTCGTGGGCAGTAAGTTCTGCATTAAAACTGACCACAACAGTTTGAGGCATTTCCTGGGGCAGCGAGATCTCAATGATCGTCAACAGAAGTGGGTAAGTAAATTGCAGGCATATGACTTTGATATCTCTTATATCAAAGGCACCCAAAATGTAGTGGTTGATGCTCTCTCACGCAGGCCTTATCTGAGCTCTATGGTTCACATTGCAGAGGACTGGAGGCATTTGATTGTGGCAGAGTATGCCAAAGACACTTGGGCATTCAGTATTGTTGAGGGATCGATGATTGACACCAGGTACACGCTTGTGAATGACTTGATCATTTACAAGAACAGGGTTTATTTGATCCCAGGTTCAGAGATGAAGAACACTATCATGCGAGCCTTTCATGATGTACCTACAGTAGGACATCCCGAGTACTTCAAAACGTACAAACAAATTCGGGAGAGATTTGCATGGAAAGGACTTAAGACAGATGTTCTTCAGTATGTGCGTGAGTGTCCTGTTTGTCAGCAGAACAAGCAGGAGAACACGTATCCGGCAGGATTATTACAGCCACTTCCGATTCCTGATAGGAAGTGGGAATGCCTGTCGATGGATTTCATTACGGGCTTGCCTAAAGCCCAAGGACGAGATTGCATATATGTAGTTGTGGATCAGCTGACGAAGTATGCCCACTTCTTTCCGATTAACACCACTTACACAGCTACACAGGTAGCAGAGGTCTTCCGTGAGGTATTCAGACTACATGGGTTGCCTCGGAGTATAGTGAGCGACAGGGATAGTCGGTTCCTGAGTCACTTCTGGCAAGAGGTGTTCAGACTTTGTGGGACCAAGCTTACACTGAGCACCAGTTACCACCCGCAGACCAATGGTCAGACGAAGATAGTGAATAAATGGGTGGAGGGTTACCTCAGGAACTATATTGCAGGGCAGCAAAGGGCGTGGGTCAAGTGGATATATCTGTGCGAGTATTGCTATAATACTACCTTCCCCATGACCATTCAGATGTCCCCCTTCATGGTGTTGTACAATTATGAGGCGCGGAGCTTTCTTGATTTGCTACTGAGTGACAATATAGTGCCGAGTGCTGGAGATTTATTGCAGGAGAGTCAGGACACTATGAGGGCTCTCAATGAGAATATTGCTAAGGCACAAAATCAGCAGAAGCAGTACGAAGATCAGAAGAGGACAGAGAGGTCTTTTGAGGTGGGTGACATGGTTTATCTTATGCTGCAGCCCTACTTTCAATCTACTCTTAGGAAGAGTGGTTCAGAGAAGCTTAAGCCACGATATTATGGTCCTTTCAGGATTCTAAGGCGTGTTGAAGAGGTGGCTTATGAGCTAGAGCTTCCGGCGGAGAGCAAGGTCCACAATGTTTTTCATGTGTCACGTCTCAAAAAGGCGTTGGGACACCGTGTGGTACCTTCAGCAGTTTTACCTCCCTTAGATGATGAGGGAAAGTTGATTTTAGTACCTAACTCTATCTTGGAGTACAGAGAGAGACAGTTGCGTAGGAGGACTATCAGGGAATATTTGGTGAAATGGAGAGATTTGCCAGTAGAGGATGGTACATGGGAGAGCAAGGATATTCTGCAGCATCCGGAGTTGAGATTGCTTGAGGACAAGCAATTTCAGGAGGGGCGGACTGTCATGTCCCCTTCCAGTTGACATCTCTCAAAGTGTATGATTAGCCTATTATGCGACCCTCGTAGGCTGATAGGAAGGATAGATGGTCTTGATGGAGCTTGGCTTGACTTCGGTTGTCAGAATTTTTACCAGTTGGCTTTCGTTCAGGATCATTCGAACACTATTTGCCTGAATTGCTATTTTTAGCAGTATTTGGCAATCAGCGGAGTACCCCTGCCATTTTTAGCAGTATGGTTTGGTCATGAGCAGAATCAATCACTTCTTCACCAGCTTTAGACGGTTCGTGAATCGGACATATTTTGAGGGAGATATTAATATTTTAATTGTTTAATTAAATATTAATTATTAAAGCTTATATTATAAAGTTATAATATTATTAAATATTATAACTTAAGTGATTTGCTGAAGGGGGTCGACCATCATTGAAGGAGGCCACTTTTAATTATATTTTATAATTAAAAGTGCTTCGAAAACTATTGAAAAATTAAAAAGAAAAGTTCGAATTTATTTTAATGATGCCTTTTTGAGAAAAGTCAAACTTTTGAGGAGATATAAGGGTTTTCATTGGAATTCGAGCTCATTATGTTGAATATTGAAATTTTGATCAAGTCTTCTTCCGAAGAACGAAGCCTAGGGTTTCAGTTATCTACAGGCATTGGAGAACGAGCCATCTTCAGTGTTGCAATTCAGAGGCTGTGAAATATCAGCTAATCTATTGCTTTCAGAGGGATATCTTCATTCAGGAGTTATCACAGAACGTTCACAGAGTTTTCATCTTCAGAGTTTGGTTTGGGTTTCAGCCAGAAAGAATTCTTCAAACATAGGCGCATCTTATTCTAAGATCTGGACATTGATTTCAAGGGCCGTACAAATTGTACTTGCTATTGTGACAAAGTCATACCATTGCTGCAGGGCCGTACTTCTTCAGTATTCGGCCGTACCTTTGTCTTGGGAAAATCGCCTATTCTTTTGGCCTTCTGTCTTCATCCTTTGTCGCGCATAAACCTCTGGACCATTTCCTAAGCATCAGACGGAGGGAGAAGTAGCTTTATAAGGAAGCCGTACCATTTCATGTATTCTTTCAGTTTGCTGCAAAAATCAGGTTTTCATCAAAATATCGTTGCCTTTTTAATTGCACGTTATTGGATCTTATTTGTAATCATTCCAGAAGATAAATAAATAGTCTGGCATCAAGAGTTTCAATAGATTCTATCATTTCCAGAGTTGTAGTATTTTATTTGAATTTATTATCAAATTCTTTGAAAATCGCAACTTTCACTATTTATGCAAAAACACCAAAAAAAACCAAAATACACAAAAACAAGCAAAAACAGACAATTTCAGAAGTTCGCGGAAACAGGGGTTTCTACAGATTTCAAAGAGAACCAGGGCTAATCTGAAGAGGAAGGTACCCCCCCCACGCCGCAAATGATTCAAACTTTCAAGAAGAGTGTCCAAGAAATGCAGGACCTGGAGGCAAAGACTGAGTGTCCAAGAAATGCAGGACCTGGAGGCAAAGACTGAGGCAAGTAAAGAATATAAAGCAAAGGTTAGCCAAAGCTAACAGTCGACAAAAGAGTTATGCTGATGCAAAGAGAGTACCTCAAAATTTTGCCATAGGTGATAAGGTTTTGTTGAGAGTCAAACCTCATAAAAGCTCCATTAAATTTGGAAAGTCATCCAAATTAGCTCCACGATATGTAGGACCCTTTGAGGTTTTAGAAGAAGTAAACCCAGTGGCCTATCGAATTGCATTACCACCTGCTCTTGCTCGAATACATAATGTCTTCCATGTGTCCTACCTTAAGAAGTATATACCAGGTGATAACCATGTTATTGATTGGACTGCTTTACAGGTAAAGGATCCCGGGGTAATAGTGCTCGAGCCCATTAAAGTGCTTGAAGTCCGCAAGCTACGCTTACGGAACAGAGAAGTCTCTCAATGTAAAGTCCAGTGGGATCAATATACTGAGGACTCAGCTACCTGGGAAGACTATGAGGAAATCCGAAGGAAATTTCCTGACATTCTTGAAGCATTCAAGAATGGTGAATAAAGTAGTGTTATGTTTGTTTTTATGCTTTAAATAATACCTTGTTCATCGGGGACGATGAATCATAAGGGGGGGAGTATGTTACACCCCGATTGTATAGCTACTACTGCATAGGATGTACATTGTAAATGTTGAATCTTTCTGTTGAATAAATTGAATTGTTCTTGTGATCAATTGAATGTGTCCTAAATGATTGTCTCATTATCTAATGCTTCTATTGATGTAATTCTTGAATGAAATTAGCATATTGAGTTATGGAATAATGTTGTTCTAACTTTCTACGATGCTTAATGTATATTACCTTGGTTTTGAGCAAATGACTTCCGTTGTCATGTCATGATTTGCAGGAAACAGGTTCGTACCTCGAGACAGAGGAGAGATATCACTCGGGGAAGAACTTGGTCGGGTAAACAGTAATGGATACCAACTGGACATACACACACAAACCATAGAACTGAGTAAGCTAAGTCATTGTTCTGGTTAAAGGTAAGTCATCCGTAGGCTTGTTTAGTATCATTAGGAGTTGTGTCTTCTTCTGAATGTGTAAATAAGTGATGCTTGCCAGTATAACCTTATAAGTAATAAGTTCTGGTTAGAGGTGGATATGTGTATTTGTACATATATACATACGAATACGATATGTACAAGTACCCATAAGTACATTCATGTCGATACAAACGTATTAAGCAGATGGATATGCCATACGTGTACGTCGATATAAATGTATTTATTGATACTTATACGTATAGTATATATATAAATATATATACAAGTATACATACCCACAGCTAACATGAAGAATGAATTATAAATAATAACGATATTTTGCCTCTGAATTTATACATATACATATATATACATTTACATGTTTTTCATATAGTATTGACTGACTCTCAGTATATAGACGTATAATGTAGATGTATATATATGTACAGGTATAAAGAAGTATAATTATATATTTAATATTTTATTAAAATATAAATATAATATAGTTTATAAAGGTATACGATATTATTTAAATGACTAATTTAAATAATTATACAAATTAAAAATTATATTATATAGATATATTAATAGAATAAAATATATATAAATATATTTAAATAAAAGTTTTAAAATCAAAATGAAATATGAATTATCATTTTATAAGACTAAATCATAGAAGAGAATAAAATCGCGATTTTCTCTAAGTATTAAAATACTTCATGGCGTCGAATTATCAAGCTTCGATTTTGGGCCATGAGCAAATGCGTCACAATTATTTTGAACTTTAGTAAAATGCTAAAGAGATAAAAGAAAATTCGAAATTTATGCCTAGCCGTAAAAATGGCAGAGAAAAAGGAAAAACGCGCAGGAAATTCGCGCGACTAGGGCCAGGCGTCTGAAAATGGCCGACTAATCTCTTGCTTAGCAAACAAAACGAAATCTGGACGCCTCTGGAGCTGAGAAAAAGTCATATGGTAAACTTGGCAAATAACCTAACAATAAAAACGCACCAGAATAAGAGCTGTCACGATTTTGAAGACTAAGCATTTTTGAATTCAGTTAAAACGCCATTGCTGTCAAAAATGGAGGTCGAAACCCTCGCCTTAATGCAACACGTTTTTAATTTGAAATATTCCACATCTTGCTGGCAGTTCTGGCGCCATAGAAGGAGGAAATCAGTTCAAAAATCAATCCTATAAATACCTGCGTTTGGCATTCATATTCTTACGAATTTATAATCAAGATTTCATAGAACATTTTGTAGCTAAGAGTGAATTCGCCATTAGTAAGATAATTCTTAAGTTTATTCTGTTAAAGAGAAGTAATCTCTGAGTAGAAAACAGCAAGAAGGGAATTGCCAGATCACTGTGCTGAGTACTTGTTTCTGAATCAGCTGAAAATCATCTCGGTGAAGGCAAGAGAAAGAGTGATCCTTCTAAACATCTGGAAAAGCTTATCAGGCATGCTATTTCCTGTTTTGCATGTTTTCTATTATTCTAAGTAATCTGATAAAATTCTGTATCATAGATACGACTGGAAAGAAGAATGTCTGAATAACTACTTTACTTAGAACTGAATAGGAAAGAAGAGAAGTTTCTTAACACATGTTAAGTTGTGAAATAATTGTTTCATGTATATAGTCTTTTCTTGATTTTGATGTCTTTGATGTACGGTTTACATTAGATAATGAAAAGTAAATTGTTTAGTATATAATGGCTCCATATATAGAGCATATGCTTGTGTATAAGATACTAGTTACTAGGATTGAATCAAGAAACATTTGCAAGTTATATACTGCAACCAGATACTAAACAACTTAGTCAAGTTATTGTATTCCTAGGATGTGAATATCCTAAAATAAGGCGTCAGTTGTAGTATCTTGCTAAAATGTTCGTCATTCCAGTAGTTAGGTTGTTGTAGGAAGTCTAGGGTACGGACTACCCCGATAGACCAACCTACGCGTAGAATTAAGATAGCCTCAAGTCAAGTTGAACCTGGCTAGTGAATGTGACATATGACCTATGTTCTTCATTGAACATAAACACTTTGGCCAAAGTAGTGTAAGGAACCATTTAGTTGTTGTACTACACTGTCAATTCACCGTGATCCCGAATTACATCCTAGTTTGAGTATTGCCGTTTGCACGAAAGCTAGTTTTGTAGGATCACAACACTATGTCCAGTTGGTAGTCATTAAAAGTTACCCAACCAATCTCTTCTTTGAAGGGACGGCTGTTTATTGCAAAATGATCGTGCGGGGGACCGCATTATAAGTCCGTGGTTGGCGGAAAAGCGCCCGAGTGATGTTTCTCCTCCACGAACACCCGACTGATGATCCAAGACTTGACAGGACGAACTCCTGGACCTTCTTACTTCTATTGGTGTCAAAAGCCTACGGGCTATGTATGTATAATTCTCTTCTTACTTTGTAATTTCAATTGGAATGAAATAGTTTAAAGATGCAAAAGATGTTTCTTATTTATATTTTGAAAAGAAATTTTTTATCAAAATGGTATTGTTCTTACTTTTATGTATGAATTGTAAAGTTTTAAATTTATCGTACAAGTGTGATCGTTACATATGGTATCAGAGCCTAGGTTTAAAACACTAGGAACCTATGAGTCCGCCAATTTTCCTTAAGTCCAACATTATCTAATGTTGTGAAATTCTTGTGACAGGATGGTACGCGTACGATTAACAACCAGGAAGACTGTAGTCGGTAACTGTAATGTCCCCTTCTCATCAGTGATCAACATTTGCAATTCATCAGTCTATTTCGAAACCCGTAGACTGGAATGAGGTGAAATTAGGGTTTCTTGGCTTGGAGTTTTGTGGCATTTCATATTATTTACTATTTTTAGTAAATGCTAGTTGTGGCAGTATGCAGTTGGTTGTCTTCAGTCATCACTTCAGTTGAGCATGTTATTTGTTGTTTCAATATTTTCCTCTCAAGCCTTAATTGATGAAATTTATTGATTAAAGGCATAAGTGTTATATTTTTCAATTGACCACCCCTTGGCCTAAGGATATGACTTGTAAGTTGTTTTAAAAAGGGGTCATGAAGGGTACGCCCTTGTCTTAAGGAGAAATTAATATTTTATTTTTGAACTTATGCTTGGAGGAAAGTGGACGCCACTTTTATGAGGAATTATATTTTATGAAATTTCAAAAATAAGAAGAATTCAAAAAGGTGTCTCTTGGCGTACTGCTTGGAAGTTGATGAGTTTCTCAGTTTTTATAAAATGAAAACATTGCTCCAGCATTGGGTATCCATTGTTTACCTTACTGTTATGCTGTCAAAATGACTATGGACATTTTTCTATTGCTTCGAGGATGCTACCTCCTAGCCCTTTCCCAATTTCATGTTTGAAATACAACACCTAGTTGGAACATTGCTGCTTCTCACATCAGACTAGCAGATTGAGCATCAAAGATTGAAGAATTTTGGAGTTTTATCACAGTTTTGAGTTCCTGGTTTTGCTACAGCTGAAGCTGATTTTTGCTCATATCTATTTGGGTGATTTTATTTTCATTCTGGGTACTTTGGCAAATGAATTGTTGAAGCAAGGCGCCACTTTCCACAAAGTATTGGAATTTAATTCCAAGTACTTAATTTTTACTTGCAAAATCGATTTTTGGTGAAGGCCGTACCATTTAGAGGTGCATTGGAATTCGTGCCAAATAATCTAGAGACTTTAGTGGCTGTTCTGGATTGTATCTTGGGCGCCAGACTTCCAGGGAGTATTTGCAACTTATTTCACGTCATTCGGAGGAGAATTGAATGAGTTATGAACATTTCATTGATTCTCGTAGTTGCAGATTGATATTTCCAGTTTACTGTTTTTGTATCAGATTGTAGAAGTTCTGATTTCTGATTCATTATCAGCTGTTAGAGAGTTAAACAAGCATTGAAAAACATCTTTTAATCTTGTGTATGAAGATTATTGTATTTCCTATGTAATTTGCAGCTTATTTATCATTGTACAAACTGTAAACAGTAGTACTGTTCCAGTTTTAATTGCTGCAATTTCTTTCTGCATCTTCTCACATAATTCCCCTGGATGGTTTACCGCCAGTGTGGTTAAATAGATTGTAATATCTTATACCCATTCATAGTGGTGAATCCCCACAGCTTTGTGGATGCCCGCCGCAGCGGATGAATTGTTTTCTATTGTAAATTTTTCCCCCCACCGTTTGGTGGTAGTGTGGAACTGTTTCTCATGGCTAGTTATCCGCCTATCATTTCATAATTTCAATCTTTAACACTCCGTCATATGTTAGCACCTCACCCTCAGTGGGATCTTGAGTGCACATTCTTGACGTTGAGTAGTTCTTCAAATCAAGTTCAGATTTTCATTATGTTGCTAACGCTAATCCAATCATCTATTGCTGGTTATGTGTGTTAATTCATCAAAAAAATTGGTTAGCATATTTCAGTAACGAACGATACCTGAAAGCCAAGAAGGAAAATGAGGCCATCACTAGAACTATCCTAGGAACCAATCAAGAAAATGCAATTTGGTTAAGTTGTTGTACCCAAACCAAATTTTTTGCTTCATCAAGGCATTTTGCATTAAAAAGTCTAAATCCTGCTAAAATGTTGTAGAATACAGTTTTGGGCAATATCAAGCATGGAGTTTTTGTCAATAGTTTGTCAGTCAAAGTCAGTTTTATTGACCAAAGCCTGAAGCAGAGACTCAAAATGAAGATCTTCACGATGGAGGAGCATCTCAGACGACATTTCATATTGCAAACGGTCATTTTTATGATCGAAACAGAGTTTTAAAGATCAAATCATGGAGATTTCTCAGAGGAAAAGCCCAAAAGCGCAAGTATAGCTCAGGGGCGCCCAGTTTGTTGGAGGTTAAGATTCTGGTTCAAGTGCTCAAGCATCCAATCAATCTCTTCAGAATCAGTCTGGCTATCCGTCGAGCTATCCAGCGAGGCGTTCCGAGACCCACAGCTCTGGCAAATAGCGACAGAAGTTAAAATCCCTAAATTTTAGGAGATGGAAATTTTGCTCTTTTCAGGCAAAAGCGCGCCTCTAGCCTGAGGGCGCTCATTTCAAAGCAGGGGCAAATCTTTACAGTTTCGTTGCCGGATGCAGTCAATCCGTTCACAACTGGTCTGCTTATCCGACGAGATATCAAGTGCGGTCATCCGAATCTCAGATTTTAGGCGGCAGTCATCCAAAGATCAGCTTAAAATGGAGTTTTCATGTTTCTGAGCTTCTCCGTTTATGCCCAGTGCAAGTACAAGCCAGGGGCGCTGGCTTAAAGGACCCTCTAGATGCCAATATTTGCGTACATGCAGTCTTCACAACATCAGTAGTATTCTTGCCTAGCTCCGCGATGCATCATTCAGCTTGTCGATCCGACGTTCCTGGTGGTCGTGGCGGAGATTCTACTAAGCACGTAATTTTACGGGCGGAACCAACAAATGGTTTTCAATGCATTTTCATAGTCTTAAGGCGC